>JAODTK010001875.1:0-10544 GCA_026419785.1 Sclerodactyla briareus | reverse complement strand
AACGAAGGATACCCATAGTAGCAGAGTTGACGCAAAATCAAGTAAGCTTCGACGAAGTAGGCACTTTGAGAAGCGTGGGATAATCGTTGCGATAACTTCTAACACTTCATGAACTGAAATAAAATAAAACCCGACAGGTGTAGTTCGGCCGTCCGTGCTACCAAGGCTTATTGCATAAACAATATCGACTTTCGAATGCTCTTCAATGCAAATATGTTATTCAATTCAGCAAAAACAGAAGGTATTCATCATATAAGTAATAGGAACATACAATCGCATGACCATTCTACATCATTGCAAATTGACCTGGGATATATTAAATAAAATGAAATGTATCTGAACTGTCAGATTTCCCAATTCGGTGGAAGTAGGGGTAACATAGCCAATATTCAATACTTAGGAAAGATTGTCCCTCCTGACTTTTATGGCTCGTAAATGTTACAAACAACACTTCGCATCAAAATGTGCTGACGGAAGAACCACCTTTCTACATTTCCTCCTTCACGGTAGTTTGATCGTTATTTGAAACCCATTCCTATATGGCAAGCCATAGCCAAAAAGTCGTTGCCCATAAGTAATAAATCTAGCACAGTTGCTCAGCGCCCCTATTGCCTTCAGTTTAGAACTTGGAGGCTATATTGGAGGTCATTGAGTTCTGTCTGCTCGTCATTCTATGGGTCATTGGGTTCACCTCTATTTATTATCCTGAAATCCGACAAGTAAGCATTGGAATCTCCTCCGACGGGCATGTGGCTTCGACGAAAAAATTATTGTTATTTAAGACTGCTGTGCATGTTGGACTGTGTTTTTTTGTCGTAAAAGATGGTATTAAATATTTAAATCGACCTGCCAGAGTATCGTCCCTGTGGATGCTATACATCTCCTCGTGACTTATCCTGGGAATCACTCAATGTGATGAAGGAGAGGGAATTAAAGCTTCTGACCGCCACAAGTGCTTCTCATGTTGGTAATCCATATGCTTCCCATACTATAATCACGACTTTATTATCGAAAATATTAGAACTATTAGAACCATGATATATGGTGTTTTTGATGATGTTTATTGGTATATCGATGGAATCAAACAGGTAGCCGTAACATCTGCTATTGCACAATCCGCTTCGGCAACATTACAGACGGAGGTGGGGTTGGAATGGGACCCGATCTGATTAGACTTGGTCACATGGGAAGAATTTAACAGAATCACTATTTGTTTTTGCCATCCTGCCTCGGTCCTAAAAAAAACACATTCGTTGCCGCCCCCGCCGAACTTTAACTTCTAGCCATAAGTTTCATCAACAATTGCTGCGCCCTCTACTGACTCCTGTCTCACCATTGGGCGGATCCTAGCAGAAATTTAGGACATTTAGCCTCTACTGTCCAATCATGATATAAACGGTATGCCATTATAGAAAGGCAGGGGTAGTTCCCTGGAGAATCCCAGCAGTCTGAAAATTCAAAATTGCCCGTTCAAATTGCGGCGTGGTTGAGAGAGGAAGAAAACGGACAAGAGGTTAAGGGGTTAGGATAAAAAAGAGGGTTGTAGTTCAAGTTCAATGAGGGGATGTTGTTGTTGATTTGCACCAAACAGATATGAAAGCTAGATAGCGTTCCAAGGTGGAGAAATTTCCCCCAGAGCTTGCAAAGACGTCGGGAGACGGGAGAGCAACTGCCCACGAAATTCCACCCCTAGTCCACACGCGCGAAGCACTGGACTGAGCACGTTTTTAGTGTATTGGGCACAATTTACGCCTTTATTGCCATAGAAAAAAAAACAAATTAGCCAGGTCTATTCAAACTGGTCGTCGAATACGACTACAGAATATTCTTTTTTCGAAAATCCACGGGGCTAGAGTACTTCATATGGTCGTTGATTAAATATCTGAGCGGAGAGACAGATCGGTTGAGAGAGTAGTGTACACAGAATCCGTTTTTTTTCTTTTTGAAATTTCGGATATAAGGCCAGATGTTAAGATCGTTTCACAGCCTTATTTTTGTAGGGGCGCTAGAAATTGAATAAGTCAGCTGGTCATATTATCCGAATAATATTACCCAAATCTCAAAAGAAAGTTGCCTAAATTCAAGTGAAGTTTACGAAGCAACACCATTGTTGTGGGCAATCAGTAGGTTATTTTGTGTAGAACATTTCACTTGCTTCACCCTGCTCTTATTTCTCCCATCCTTCGCCCGAGTGCGCTACTCGAGTTCTCGATCTCAACTGATTATGCAATGCCTCAGATACCTGTGATACATTGACTGTACTGTCTAAATATTGAAGTGGCATCTCATGCGGACACACATCGTCAGGCTGTGGGCGGATTGTATTAAGGATTTTATCAGGGCAGGGGACTTATAGTAGAACTGCGCCTATATTGGGGTCGAGTGGGGTTTAAACGGTGGAACGTTATACTATTCAGCTGATTCTGCATTGTCGGCGGGCATCAGAAAGCATTATGTCCATCTTTGTCGTAATTGCGTTCACTCATGCCTTATAGAGGGTATGTGGCGGGGAGGGACCCCGAAATCCTTCTTAACTCCATGGCTGTGCCTCCTGATAGCCCCGTAGTGGGTTGGGGGGCGGACGGACTTGGGGAGGGCGGGGGGGGGGGGGCTTAGTGATAAAATCGTGCGGAAACATTCTCCACACGGTTTATTTCGTAGGTCTCACAATAGAATACGTAACATTTTCAGTTTTTTTGTTTCCCTCGTATTTTTCACCACCCTTTCCTTATCTTATCCTCTTCCTCTCCCCTTCCTCTTTTTCTTCTTTTTCTCTCCTTTCCACTTCTTTCTCTTTCTCCCTCTTTTTCTTCTTATACTTTTCTTTCTATCTCCTACCCGTTTTTCCCCTTGCCTTTTCTTATCCGGCTCTTACACGGGGGGGCGCGAGCCTCAAACACCCCTCCCCTGGATACGCGCCCGTATATGGGCACTCCAAATCATAAATATTATTCATTAGGTTATCCAGAGCGATGTATACCTGGTATATACATACACTTCAATAACATAACAGTTGCATGATTTTCCCTTTGTAGAAATTATGATTCGCAAGAGGGAGTGGCAAGAAGATAACGGTATAGAAGTACGCAATCAGTTTAGAACTATATGATTGCTATATAGCCATGTATTCAGTGCATGAATGCATGAAACGGTGCAAGTAATGTTGCAAAGATCTGAAGATCTATGCGGATTTTTTATATCGGCCCAACGACGATGTCTTATCTGTTTATTCCTCCCGTGGAAACTAAGGCAATACAAAGTTATAAACTGTTGGACCTATATTGCTGGCTCATGCAGCGGTTAAAACGCAGATTAAACAAGTGCTGTGATTTTCGGGTTGATGTATCCCAGAAAACAAATTCCCCACGGTGAGAGATTCGGGTTGAGTCAGGTAATACTTCCCAATGCAGAAATAAGAGTCTCCACATCGACGACATGATAAAGAGATTCTCGAATCATTTAGCAATATAATGCTATCAGCATTCCTAGTATGTGATTCTGAATTGAACAGTTTTGAAACTGAAGCTAATGATGTGTTACCCCTATGTTTCTTGCTGCGACGGTAGGTGCCATATAAAGTGAATACGTCCGGAGTTTCTGGTGAAATCCTGAACACGGTGTCTCTATAAATATTTTTTGGTCATAACTTCACATCCGGTTACAGCTCTAGTGCTTTTGCAACGATTTTGAAAGTATCGGATAGGCTCGTGATAACTGTTGATGGAGTACCAGACAATGAATGATGAATGTTATGACAGCTAATCTCTTCGTTGATTCTATCCTTAGTTATGACAAGGGACTTTGGGGTGATGACCTGTTGCTGAGAAGGCAGACGTAGATGGGACTGCAGGCAAACTGGGGAGTATTGTTATTGGGGCATGGTTCTCGCACCGATTCAGACCCATATCGTGGAAAATGGATTCATAACTGAACTGTGATTTTAGTTAGCGGAGGGTTTCGGAGTGTTTCAACATATGCAAAGCCGCAGGAACACACCCTATAATTGGCGGATATATATATTATATATAATATATATATATAATATATATATTATATATATATTATATATATATCTATATATATATATAATATCTCTATATATATATATATTATATATATATTATATATATATATATATATATATATATATATAATATATATATATATATTATAATATATCTAATATATTATATATCTATCTATATATATAATATCTATATATATAATAAATATAAAGCCCATATAAACCTTGAGCAAATTATCCTGCCGACCATTTTCTTTACGAGCGTATGGTGGATTGGATCCCGTCCCCTGTGTTAGTCGTATGGACATGTTTATTAATGTTTTTTTTTTTTTTTTTTCCATTTCAGATTCCGATGAGCCTTCAAGTGAGCTGGAACAGTCCAGAGGCGGGTACTAGGCATCACATCTATGAAGGAGGTATGCCTCAGTGTAACATTCATTCAACACAAGTCACACACCAGTAGTCAATGAAAACGAAATAGAGCAGGAGGTAAAAAACTGTCCAACAATGCTAAGAGCAACTACAAGCATTCGAGTCCATGCTGAATCTTTCGAAGGAATCGGTAATGGTTCGGATAAGAGGTTCAATCAAGAAAATACTTGACGAAATCAACGACAGCTACATTATAGTCCACACAAAGTAATTAGGATCCAACGTGGACAACACTCACGCTCGTTACAGTCGTGGAAGAGGGCCGGAGTATTGCTCCAAAATGCGGAAACAGTTGGAGGAATTGAGTGAGCTACATAATACATTTAACAGAAAATGACTTCAAAGAGCGAATCAACAAAACTGGCAATTTCTGATGAACTCAACGCCTGCAATGCTGAGTTTAGCTTACGTAATTGCGACAGGCGAGAATACATCCAGCAATTGGAAGGTTTGGGGTAGCATCCTGGTTAAGCCTGTTTCGTTATCCGCCCGTCTTTATTAATATAACAAATGGAATCAGTCGCTGGGGCTGTTCGTGTCAATTTTCAGGCAGTCATCTCGATTTTGACCCACGATGATGCCCCTCTGTTCGCATCTCCTGTGTGTCTTGGTGATAACCCTCGTCATTGTATTGGGGACCCCTACATTTCCGATTGAGCCAAGTGCCTCACCGGGTACAGATCCACCGAATTTGGTTGTCTGTAGCGATCTATTCTGTTATACCAACTCGACTAGGTTTCTGATTGGGTGCGGGCCAGATTAATCTGGTAGAGTTCGATGAACCACATGACTTTTTGTTCGTAAAGTCAGTAGCGTTAAGGTATATGTCCTGTTCCTACTTGGGCTCAGGATTTTCACATCAGCACTGTAAATCGGTTACAGCTCGTAAGGATTCGTTTTGTTGGATTCAATATCTGAATAGGAATCCACTTGTTGTGACGGATGCTGCACACAGTGAAATGTGCTCAATTGAAGGTCGAACGGAGCTTTGCCAGAACACTGCAGGCAATCTTCAACATAGTTTTGCGCGAAGGACAAAGACCTAGGAATTATAATTCTCTATCACCTGAACGAAAATTTGTTCATGTGGAATGTCCCGTTTGGTATTAACTTTTGGGCCGGATCAAATGTTCCACGATGGCTCTTTTCATTGGTGTTTTATGAGTCCACACTCGTGGTTCGATTCAGAATTATGAAGTCTCTATTTACAATATACAGTGAATTCTTAGAACAGGCATCCAGGGGAGCATGTTCCACCGATTGAAGGCAGTGGGAATAATCGTTTTCGTTAAAAACCATGCACTACTTTGTCCTATCCAACATACATCACACCCGTACATTACTACGAGTCTTGGTGAATATCCAATGTCAAAGCGTTCGCCCACTCAAATATCACGACTTTATTATAATTAGAAAGAAAACTCCGTCATAATTATCTGAATTATTCGAGGTTGAATGCTCTTCCCTAACAAAAATGGTGGGGTCATTTTATGCGAACTGTTTACACAAAAAGGAGGAAGCCTCGATATTGCACTGAACATTGTCTCCACATGCACATGAATCGGAATTACATATACTCAATGTGTGCTCCCATCGAAACATATTTTCAACATTGGGGAGTAACGATATCCAGGGTTTTTTTTTCATTTTAACCCCTTTCTCAAAACAGTTTGAATATGCTACTGAGTGAAATTTTAGGGCCTCGCAGATGTCTATGCAGCCAATTTAATCCAAGTTTTCTTTATTAGCGGATAAAGAAAAGCGAAATCCGTTGGCACCCAAACAATGAAAAGTATAACATTCTCAGTGATTGGAACCTTGATGTTTTTCTTGGCCAATGTACGTGAAAAATGTTATTGACCTAATATGTATACAACATTGAAGTTCGTGATATAACAATTGATGCGGACAGAAGTCACAATCATGTACGTACATCATCAGATCTTGTGACTTTCGAATATGTCAGTATCCTTCAATTCCTTTGTACTATTCTCAAATTAGGAACCATTCAGTCCCTTCCCAATCTCTGAAATTATTGGGAGAAAAACATTTTCCCCCTAAATGCAAATAAGACTAAAGTTTTCCCGCTAAATCCATATTTTTCCAAGTAATTCCACTTACCTAAATTGGATTTCAATGACTGCGGACGGGCGCCTCTCAAACGTTGGAGCAGTACTCCAGCTAGGTGCGAATCCGTCTCTGTATAGAAGCCGCAGGCAGATGAACAGGCTCGAAGTATTTCCGAGAGTGGAAAAAAGAAATCAAGTTTCGATAATCTCGCTGGCAATCATTTTAGATATGAGATTTCCTGCTGAGATCAGAAGCATCCCCAGGAACTTTGCAACATGGAAATTTTCAAAATAAATAGTGGGAACAATTTTGTCACGCTTTCGAAAGATGAAGAGCTGCAGTCTTCCTGAATTGAACTTGACCATATTATCACAAACCTCCCTGGATTACCAACGGAAAGGTGTGGTTAAGGTCAGCATTTTGCCTGCGCAGTGAGCAGTTGGAGTGATTAAAACCAGTTGACAGGCTAGTGTCCTCAGCGAAAGAGAAACTGGGCCGGAGAAACATCGGGAGGTCATTGGTGAAAAGAAGAAAGGTGGAGAATGGCAGATCCTTAGGGCACGCCTCACTGTTTATGATGAACTGCGATGTAATCTATCGACACGTAACAGATTCGATCGATCAGAGAGAAAGTCGGAGATCCAGCAGATCGGAAAAGGGTAGTGACCGATTCCAGGAAGTTTTGGGCAATGAGTCGTTTTCAAAATCTAATGCCGCCACGAATGCCTTCCGAAATGTCAGAAGCGATTACCCGACGCTCACCAGATAGGTCCAAGGAAGTTGACCAGATATCAATGGCATGAGCTAGGATGTCACCAGTGGACCTCGCTTTGTGAAAACCATACTGATGGTAGGAAAGCAGAATGATGTTTCCACCAAGAAGGGGTCAAAGTTGCTCAAGAGATGACTGATTTCATTACCCTAGACAGCGGAGAGTTGAAGTGCGATTAGAGGTAGTTTAGAAGAATGGACCTGTCGGTTCCTTCTTGGGGACATGGAGCACTGGGATAAGCTTCCCTTAAGACTCCAAAGAGTAGGACATTCGGAAAGCTTGTTGGGAGGGCAGCGAGTTCAAAGTAGAACAGTCTCGGGAACGATATCAGGAATCATGCAGGTCCACAGAAAAAACCGTGGGTCCGGAGGATGAGACTGCGGAAAGTCCCGTACTCTAACGGATTGAGAATGTAACAGGAGGCATCTAGATATGTCACCGACGTGGACCTCCTTTGAGAATGTTGTAGCCTGCACATCGTCACACACTCACCATGACGGAAGAAGCAGGTAGGAGATCATACCCACTAATTTGAGATGTGGAGTATTAAATCTCTAGTTGAGTGAATCTGAGTGAACCTTGGACAGCATGGGGGAGATTCTACAGACAGAACTACTGGTAGAAGTGCGCGTCATTGCTAGCCCACCCAGCACCTCAGGTACTCCATCCATGGTGTACCTCTCAGTAGGTAGTTCTAACCACCACAATTGTTAACATAGCGACTGTTGCAACTGGCAACTAGCCATATATCTCCATCAACTCATTTCGGCTTATACACGTGCGCGCCGATTACAAATGCTCTCTATTTTGTCCGACATATTCAAACACGTGAAGTCCACTACGAATACGCAAGCCCTTACACAATAGCTGTGTTTTCGCATGTGCCCTCAAGGCTCTACCTCCAAATGTCCAATCGCAGTGTCGCTAGTCCCAGGCTGCGGAAGCAGTCTACCCAAGGAATGTCAAAGAACTCTAGTACTCTCTCTTCTCTCCGTTAACCTGTTAGTAAAAACTCGAATTCATTCAAATATAAAAACCTTTAATCAAACATCTTGTATGTATATATAGATGTTGTGAGAAGTTGTTAAGTTTTTCTGTTGGAAAAGTTGTTTTACGACTAGGGGGGCGAGGAAATCAGGTTTCATCACTGCTGATTATACGCAGTCCACGCAGTGGTACTAGCCGGCAAGAACTATTAACCATCGACAACTTAGCGAGCTGTCCTTTTTTTCTTCTGCGCTAATATTCCATCGCATCAGGAACAAATTTTGATGAGTTTCCATGAATTTTGATCAGAACCCAGCCTTGACGTTAGTTTGAAATTACTGAAACAAAATTGGTCTAAACTTCTAATTTCTACAAGCGATGTTCACAGTTCCAAGCTATGTGCTCATAAGCAAGATCGGACAGATACTCTATATCGGTCATTGAGGTGGAGTTTTGTAGTATTCGAGGTCTGTTTTACTTGAAAAGCATTGAGAAGACCAGATACTGGAGTTTTACGTCAATTCTGTTTGGTGTAAATCTCGTCCAACGCTTCAGGTATTCTCAGATCTGTAATAGTTGGTGATGTGATCTCGTTCTCCAAACAGCTCTGAACGCAATAACTCGCTCCTTTTTGACATGCTATTCAAAGTTGCCGGTAAGCGTAAAATATTATGAGTGATTTCGATATCCATATTTCTTGGTCATAATGTTATAGTAGTAGTCAAGGATCTTAATTTGGTTAAGGCACCCACGATTGTTTCCTTTCGCACATGTTCCTTTTCTCAGGAAGCATAATATTTAGATTCGTTATGAATAATGATCCAGGTTCCGTGAATAATGTGGATAGATTTTAGGTAAGCTTGGTGCAAGTGTCACGATATTATAGCTTCCGGTGGTGTCTTGTTCTGTCAATATTCCACACACCACACAAGCGGTGAGTTCGTTTCTTGTAACGCGAGGATTCGATGCATTTCTGGGTCGCTTGACTAAAGTAAAATGGCTAATTGGTGTAGACTTTGAATGCTATTTAATTCATGAACGGTTTCATTGAAAAAGTTACCGAGGTTATAAACGTTTCAACTTTCCTTGACAAAGTGTCGCACTAGAACAAAAGTCTTGTGATGAAAAGGGATGTCTTTCTGGCTATTAAACTTAAAGACACTTTTGGCGACTTTATCGTTCTAAACCTAAATTCTAAACTACTAACCTTTTTCCTTGTTGTGATTAACTCAGTTCAGCAAAGCTACAATCTTGGAAAAATACTCGGGACACAACCCCTCGTTCCCCCGTTCAATGTTGGTGAAATTTCTAGGAATATCAGGAAACAACATTGCATGGGGGAAGGGGGGGGGCGGAACTGGTGATTTGATCAGGAGTCGTGTGATCCTGGGACGTTCAGATGAACATCACACACGTTTTTTGCAGGATTATTAGTGCTAGTGTCCCAACGGTACTTTTGTCCAGATTGTCGGAGGAGAATATGAAAATGTTCAGAATTACCCTGAAGTTTGGCCGGGTTATTTTTTCGCTCTATACGGTTCTATGAGCCTGTCGGCCGTTCACATCAGCTTATTGTTTGGCATACATGGGTGCCACAAGGGGCGTATATAGGGCGAGAAATGCCTCAATGTATACGCAACCAATTAGCAAAGGTGTGTTATTGGGGTGGGAACTGTTGGGATAATTGCGTTGTGGGTGTTTTTTTGGATTGCAGGTACTATTAATGACGTCCCACTGTGGTTTGGAGGTACCTTTACATAAGAATATTAACAATACCGTAGCGCCACTTTACAATACCCTAACAGGGACCCGACTCACGTCCCACACGCAAGAACACAAGATTTAGCTTGTCAAGAGGCGTGACCTCATTACCCGCCTGTATGAACCAGACCTAGATAGTACTATTGTTAATATTAGATTTTTTTTTGTGAATTTGGTATTGTATGTTAATGGTTGATTAGGTAAGGCAAAATCGGCGCAATATATTCTATTGAAAGTCTTTTGGGTCGACGGTTTCGGAATTCGGTGGTCTACCATATCGTCTATACGGTCATCTTTGCCGGCGGTCGTACAAGAACACCAGTTATCAACTTAAATTTGGTGTCTATGGACTTCTCAAAGATTATCTATATGTTTCCTTTCAAATTAGAAAAGATTAGGGTCGTTGGAGTGATGTAGTGAAAAATTACAACGGTCTACCATTTAATTCAATAAAAGGATACTGTTACTTAAACTTTAATCTATTCCGTGGTAGACCGT
>JAODTK010001874.1:0-10044 GCA_026419785.1 Sclerodactyla briareus | reverse complement strand
TGGAAAAAATTAAAATGCATGACAATTTTTACAGGCAGGTCATATTAATCGATTACACCTGACAAAAATAAACCGAGAAACTATACTACGTATGTACAGGTAGGCAGGCTTATTTTGCCCAAAACTTTTGTTACAATGCAAAATTCGAAGAATTCTAATGGCGTAAAGCGGCATGGGTCGGAGTAATACGCATGTGCCACGTGGTCACACGTACGGCCAGAAGGAGGGACGCTGCTAAGTTTGCAAGTTAACATTGAGTCATTTCAACCTAATATAACAAACTGGGGCTCATAACGACCAAGTGTTCTCAAAACAATAACATCATGAACGTACGAATTTTTTGTGGGGGGGGGGGTGGTTAGAGATGATGTTTGCTGACGATCCGCAATGGTGACTGATTATGGGGTTGTCCCCGCCCCTCGAATATTGAAACGTCCTCAGATGCAATCTGGGCAAGATTTTTATTAATATTGGGCGTCAGTAATTACTCGACCCCGTGGGCCAGCTCATCACGTACGTACGCGGGACCCTTTTCACTTTGGAACGCCGAAAAAATCGCCCGAATCCTAAACAACGCCCCGAATTTTTTTTTTAGTGCAGCTCGTGGGTATGAAAAACAGACAATCGATACAAACTGCGCGCGAAGCTCGCAAAAATTTGACACTTCAATGGGGCAATCAATCAAATTTTCAGTCAATTTAGTACAAATTCAGACAATCTTTGCACTTTTGCTACTCCATGATTTCCCGCCTACGGTAAAATCGACCTTGTTTCATTTCACTTAATTGTTTTCAGCAAAAATGGGATCGAAGTAATGTATACTGGATTATAGGACCAGAAACGAAAACTGTCAAAGAAATGACAAACTCATGAAAAAAATGAATGTCAAACGCTAACGTGCGCCTTCATTTCCCCTTTGCCAAAATGCCGACAGACTCGGTCATGTCAATACACCGAAAGGCGATCGACGGGCAGTCACATTATCTAATTTTTGCCGACGTGCCATTACTATTTGCCGACGCTGGGTGAATGGGTCAATTAATGACGAGCCGAAAGTCGAAAAGCCGATAATAAAGTTCTGGGATTACGTTGTTGATCTTTCATTCTACTTTCATCCCTGCCTTCCCCTCACACCCAAGTTACTTCCCTTTTCCTTTCCATCCCCTCTTTTTAAGTTCTTTTTCTCCTCTCTCTGGCCCTCTTCTCTTCCTCCTCCCCTCTCTTCCTCTTCCGTTTTCCTTCCCCCTTCGTCCCTCTTTGCCGGACCAGACCGAAAATTTGCCGACGGCCATGAAATTATCGGGAGGAGGTGGTGACACCCCCACACCCCCCTTCCCGCTCGTACATTGCGGAACGCTATATGACAGCACAGTGGGAGTCCGATTTGAGTCTCGATGAGAACGAAAGAAAATAACCTAAGTTGGAAACGTATTTTTTGACACTTCACCCACCCCGACGAAAACCGTGTGATTTAAAACATCATTTGTCGATTTATTTTTTCAGGCCCCAAAACCCATAGGGGGGGGGGCAGCCGCCTCCCTGGCCCCCCCCCCCCCTGTGGCGCCGACCCGGTGCTGAGCGGTTATAGAAGAAGGTCTTCCGGGAGTGGAAAAGAAGAACAGGGGTCATTTCAAACATTTTGGACATGGACACTCACTGTGCCCAACCACGTTGACCCCACTCCAGAAATTGGGTTTTGTACATGTTCGCATTGGGTGCCCAAGTGTGGGTGACTAGGTGAGACTTAGTTAGGTTGGGTGAATTTTTGTCAGCTAAGAATAGAAAAATTAGTGATGATGAAAACAATATTTTGACCATTGGGCTTGGACACACGATAAACTCGACCCCACCTGGATGGACAATAGTTCATACTCGGTATGAAGTTTCCCATGATGAATACTGAACCCTATTGTCTGAAAATGAAAATGCTTGTAACACGAAAGTCCAGAATGGGTGGTATGATCGGGGTCAAATTTGATAGGTAGGCTTTCTTATGGAGGCACAGGAGGGGGATCGTAGCGTAGGTCATATGATGGGGGGGGTTGAAGAATTAAAAATCCAACGGGTAGATTCATTTTTTCAACTCACCCCACCCCCTATACTGAAAGTGCATTTTGGGCGTTTCTTTTGTCTGGGGGATCCCTGTTTTATTTTAAGAGGTTCTGTAAACTCGGACATCAAAGCCGAGTAAGTGTACCCAATACACAACGCATAAACTGTACTTCTCTAATCCAAGTGCTACCTGTGGCTATTTATAGTGCATTCATACTGGCCTTAGTCAGGGGCGGCCCAGGGTCCGATGATTGGGGTGGCATATTAGTTTTTGACGAATTTGTCTTGGAGACGAATATGGGGGAGGGTCTAAGGGGGCATATTATTAAGTATATGGGGACATTTCCTCCATGGCCAATCAGCGACGATATTTGTATGACTCACATTTCCCTAGCACGTGTCAGGGTATTGTATTTAATGTGTTGTAGAGGTTGATGTTGTGAATGAGCCAATGAGGGTGGAGTAGTTGATCACGTGGTGGGTTGGGAGTGACGTCACGTTTTGAGTTTGTATTTAGGCGGCGACACGGTAGGGTTGTCATTTGTGATGTATCAATATGTCAACCACGCTTTCACTCAGTGTATGCGAAGAGGTGATGCCTTTAAGGGCATACGTCGACCACTTAAAGGGGAGCATGGTGCAGGGAGGGCGAAGTTACGGGTACCAAAGCGGAAGATACATCGCAGAAATAATATTTCTTGAAGCGAAGTAAGAAGTCCGGCCTCGCCGAAAGCAGTACTCCAGTTCAACCATCACCACCACCACCACAGATTACCAGATAGGAGCCGATGGCATTATCCATGAAACGGGTGGAGCAGTCGTCGCCAACATCACCGGAGCGTTCGGCGGTGCGATGTAATGGCGAGGCGATGGAGGAGACGTTGGGACCTCGAATCAATTTGATCAACCAGGTTCGACATTAAGTATGATACCAACAGTTCTCAAGGTTGAAAATTCAGAAGGAAGGGATTGAGCCTGAGTTGAAGCCTGAGTTGGAGTCTGTGGTGGAGCTGTGGCGGAGCCGAGGTGGAAGTCGAAGAAGCCACTGGAGAGGGGGACGGAGGAGTCACCTTGGAATGTTTGTCCCCATCGACGGGAGATGCTCTACGCGGTGGGGAATAAACTACGCGGGAGGATGTCCCTGGTGACAACAATCAGTACAACGGCCTTTTTGGGGCCAATGAAGCCATTGAAACGACTGTCAGCCTCGCTCGACTGAGATTCCCTTCACTATGGATATGGGAATTTCGGATGTCACTCAATGGCCCTGGATCTGCTGGTATCTTCATGGATAGCTCCATCTTGGTGAGTACCGAATTGGTTGTTAGAGTTTCCACAGTGGCTCACAGTGGTAGAAGGGATCAGAGCCCCCACTCTACATTAAGGGTGCCATGATATTATGGTTTTGGTCCTGTGGCCAAGTTCCTTTTGGAAGAAATGGGATGAGCTACTTTTAATTGACACCCGAAATGAAATGCTCCTACATTTGAGAACGATACCGAGTGTAAGGGTTCGTAATTTGATACCACAAAAAACTCGCGCACGTTCGTAATTTGATACCAGCGCTCAACAAAATGCTTCCGTGAATTTGATACCAGAAATCCACAAAATATTTTTCGTATTGTTGAGAACTGGGGACCAGACCTCGAACACGGTCTCGTAAATTTGATACCAGAGTCAGCAAAATGATTTCGTGTTGTTGAGAATGGATACCAAAATGATTACCAGTCACAGCAGGCTCAAGCAAAATGGTTTCATAGATTTTGAGAAACGAGATACCAGATAATAGCAGAGCTAAAAATCAGGGTGCAAGTCCCGACACGTCACGCCACTGTCATGTCATTGAAGCCACGTATAGCGCATGCGCGTACACGTGCGGTAACGAATCACGCCATATCACGACATTGTCCTGTCATTGAATTCACCTATAGCGCATACGCGAACGCGTGAAGTGACAAATCACGCCATATCACGACATTGTCCTGTCATTGAATTCACCTATAGCGAATGCGCGTACGCGTGAGGGGACAAGTCACGCATATCACGCCATCTCCATGTTCATGAATACACGTCTAGCGCCGTACTATGCGCGTGATGACAAGCCCCGTGATATGCCGATGTGTCCGTGTCAATCGAATCCAGTATAGCGCGATGCGCGTACGCCGCACGGTGACAAGTCAAGCAATATATCCACGCCACTATCATGCATTGGAATACACGTATAAGCGCATTTGCGCTACGCGCGTGGGAAATAGTCACGCCATATCACGTAATTGAAGCGACCCCGTATAGCGCAATGCCACACGCAGCACGTGGGTGAGCATTAGTCACGACTATCACGCCATTGAATCCCGTAATGCGCATGCGCCTATCGCGCGATATATGGTGACAAATCACTGATATTGTCATGTCATTGAATCGCCCGAACTATCGGCATGCGGACGCGTGAGGTGATAAGTGCCGCCACTTGATATCTCACGGTAATGATGTCGCATGCGTACGCGCGTGGTGACAAATTGATTGCCATAATCACGCCACTATCTGTCATTGAAACAACAGTGATAGCGCATGCGCTACGCGTATCTGTGAATTGTCACGCATATACGTCATTGAATCCCATATGCGAATGATGCTTACGCGCCACGGTGATCAACTCCGCAATATCACGATTATTTAGTCATGTCATTGAAATTCCAACGTATAAAAGCCATACGGAAAACGCGTTGATAAGGGTGACAAACTCAACTTGCCATCGAATTCCACGATGTGAGGACTAGCAGCTCACTATGTGTTTCACCGTAAGCCCACCACCCAGCGCAAACCGAGCATAGTGGCATACGCGTGACCAGACCTACATGGATACGAGAATGGTGACGTCACGATGATGTCATGATGACGTTTAAGGTGTGAAGGGGTGTATAACAAGACAGCTCAATTATCAATAGAGTCATTCTGATCGAGAACCATGGAGAGAGTCAAGGATCCGTCTTTTCTACGCGCCAAGCGCGCCCTGCCGCAAGGCCAACTTGGTCAGGGGGGCGTCCAAACCACCTGGGCTTCGGTGTCGTATGCGTAATGCCCAAAAAACTGAAGCCGAGGTACAGGCTACTCCACTAACAGACGTCTTGGGGTTGTCGGGACTCGACGTGGGTAATAAAGCCGCACTTCCACATCGATTGAGACAGAGAGTCGTTCTGGCGGGAGAGGAGAAAAGAGAGGCCTGTGTAGAAGTACCCTTGGGGGAGAGGGCGGCCAGAAAAAGAGTCAGGAAGGCGACGAAGGACATTTTTGGCACCCAATGCGTGGGCGGTGTTGTGAAGGACACCACCGCAAATGTATGCAGTTGCTAGCATCCCAAGCGATACATCTTCATTATGACCCCACCAAGTCAGTATGGTAGAGCGAGGAAGGGATTAGGGGTTGCTTCTGTGTTAAGGAGTTTGCCACATCCCTCCCCTAACACCCAAAACAGGCTCTTTTTAGGGCCAACCAAAGACCCCAGAGAGATTAGCACGACTTGCATCTCTTCCAAACAAGCATTTTAGTGCTTTTATTTTATACTCCGTAAACATGATTATGTTATACTATGTGTGTGAAAGCAATTATGTGACGTCAGTTACAATGGTTTTGTGCATTATCGATTTGAGTATTTAAGGAGGGAAAAATAGGAGTGAGACTTTCATTCAGTCTCCGCAACCTGTCAAAACATGTACGGATGCGCATCGGGCGCTAGAGATGACTAGTGGCAAAGTGGGCGGTTCGGAGATGCCGAAGGTCTCGAAGATGGACAAGACTTGGCTGAGGATACGGAGTGGAGGTGAGGGATGGCAAGAGGGCTATCGTGAGGGTAGTGTGAAAAGGGGAAGATACTGGCAAGAGATGGCATGTAACAGCAAGATATGTTCGAGTATCTGGATCACCAACCGTTTATACTTACCTACCAGGGTTTTACGCACTGCATTGAAGCGAACAAGAATCGATGACTGACGGGCGTTCGGTTTACCAAATGGCTCGTCATTCAGAAAGTCCACACCGTCTACCAACCACCGCCAAGGATGTCAACCCACAGGCTCACTTACCTGGACCTTCAGTCACCACAAGTCACCACCCAGGGACATCACCTACGCAAGGACCAGTCCAGTGAACCACTATCGACAATGGACGAGGCAGGCGCCACCCGGTTGAGGATATCGACCGACTATAAGGTTACTCTAAATGTAGGGGGTTCCCTCACAAATGAAACGGCTCTTTTTAGGCCACCAAATTATACAGAAAGATTGACCGGCGTGCGTCTCTCAAATACAATCCGGGTTATTTTCTTCTTTCGTTATTTATCATTACTAATATGTTGTATCGTCTATTTGAGCGTCCATTTGACGTTGGTCTCGAGTAGTGGAAACACATGTACAACTCAATTTGAGCGAGGAGGAGGGAGGAAGGTTACGTGACGGTTGGAGCGTCGGGTGGAGTCAGAGGGGGGGCGACCATATTTTTATAATAAGCGAACTCGTGAATTCAAAATGGGTGGAAAAAAAAAATCGATCGTAGGAATAGTGCTAGAACGTTATCGCCACGACGAGCGAGCGGCCAGGAGGAAACGTGGAAATGTACTTTCCACTTGATACGACCAGATGCTACACAGTGGCTTGGAGTTCTACCCTAAATGAGTTGGAAAAGACGACAGACGCTATCCAGATTTGTGGAGGTGCAAACACAACAAAATAACACGACCGAGTACAAGGGGGTCCAGAACCAGTCCAACACCTGAAGCCGTCCGTGAGCACCCGCAACAACCTATGGGCGCATTATGAACCACATATCAAGGAGAGAAAAACCAGCTCCTGATATACTGGCCCTGGCACCAGGGAGGAAATCGGGGAATTCCGGAGGAGAGAGGTTAGGACCCCAATGACCGACAGTCAGATATTTTAGGCAGAGGACATGGAGAGATCGAGGACCTATTGAATGAAATTCCCGACCCCATACCGAGACACTCCAGACCGGCCGATCTTTTCCAGAACACAGAACCTATTGAATATCGATCACATTACAAGGCGATTTGCTGATGATTCCGAGCCGTGGCAGAAACACAACCGGTTGACCCCTCTACCGGGAAACCGAGGCCGTTCGAAACTCATCACCCGCAGGGGGGAGGGATTCCTGATCTAATACCAGAAACCCAACCTGGGGATCCTTCAGAGTCGACTGGATTGTAGCCAATCGGTTTCGCCCCAATCGCAAATCGAGAAGAGTGCACAAGCAGTGAAAGAAGATCACCATGCGGAAAGAGTGGACGCTGACGTATCAGAATGGGAAACTTGTGATGATGAGAGATGTTGATATATTGATGTTGATGGATTGATGATGAGGTGGGAGAGGAAATTGAGGATGAAGAGAAAAGTATTGATGATGAGGGAGATGAAATTGATGAGGAGAAGATAGAAAGTATTGATGAAGAGGGAGATGAAATTGATGATGATGAACAAGAAGAGAAGGCTGGATGATTGATGATGATGAGGAGTAAGGGGGAAAAAAGGAAGAGAAGAAGAAGAAGAAGAGAAAATGACGAGGATGTACGAGCAGGCTGGAGGATCAGAGAGCAAGCGTCGCGACGAATTTCCACGTTCTTTTGCAAGGCAGATGCAGATGGTGGATGATTGATTTGTGGAGGATGCAGTGGCTGCAATCGGACGGTTTAGAGGAGGAGATGTATACGTAGCGATACATGACAATATAGGCAATATCCTCGACCAACTTATGAATGATTTTGCACAGGGTGATCTCGTCTGTGTGAAATCGAAAACATGCCTATCGGGAAAATATCTATTTACATGTGATGCGACGTGATCAGATTGATGCAGACCGTATACTTGCCATCATCGAAATTGTCATGCAGTCAACAAAGATTTTACCATTGACAATGATATGACTTTTAAAATCATACGGCATCGAGAACGTTAACGAGAGGGACGGAAAGGGCATTTATTCAGTGGCGACATTCTAAGCAGAGTATCATCAGGGATCAAGAAAACCACAAAGATAAATGTGTTTAGGAGGGGAGAGCCATCGTGACGGCAGTCGGCTCACCATAGGAAAAAAATCGATAGGACAGTGAATTGGAGAAAGATCGTTCAAGGATGCAGCGAACAGACGCGGCTGGCCAAAAGTATATACAACGAAAAAAGCAATGTACCGATAGAATCATGTGGACTTGAAGCTCCTCGGAAAGTTCGAAAAGGTTCTACATATTACCAAATATACTCGTCACTAAAGTCGTAACATGTCCAATCCTTCATAAAGGTGATCATATGCTGGGGGCAGTCCCAATATTGCTTTCTACCATGATAACACTTCGATAAATCACCAGCATGGCAAGGATTCCCAATTCGAGCATATTTTGCTAACAAAATGTCAGTAAAACCTACAAGGACCAGCCTCTTTCACAAGTTGCTTATCAATTGTAAGCCGTCGGAAAACTAACGGACCATCGTGTCATATAAAGTAGGACGACAGTTGTACTGCACATTGTCATAGTTTTTTTTCAAGAGTCAGACTGGCTTTCAAAACATAAAAGTGGTGGAATCGACATGTGGCATCGTAAAGAGATGTCGAGACTGGTGGCGCTACCTGTTTGTTCCTCAACAGAAAGACCACATCTGAAGAGTATTCTAATGTAAGCCTGTCAATCCGACCAACCAAGGATCTCGCTGCTATCTGCAGCCTCTATCACGAACATGAGGAAAAGAGTCACATAAAAACACAACGTTCTTCTTCTCGATTTGAATCCTACATTCAAAATGGAACTGGTCAACATCTTCCCAACTATGCTGTGGCTCATAAAGTCTGTCAGAAATGTAATGGATAATAGCGATGCACCTCGTGTATGCACGATAAACAGGTGATCTTCAAAGGCGCAAAGTACCATCGAAGAGTTTATGTCAGGTGGCCTGTACCACCCTGATACCGATCTTCTCGCACATAATTTAAAGGGTACGACGGACATTTTTATCGGGGGATGCCCCTTCCGAAGCAGGTAATGACGCCATCACGCTAATAACGCTGGCTCAAAAATATTTACATGAGGTATGAACTACTGAGGAAGCCGAAACGATAAAGTGAGAATCATCTTCAAAGATTCATTCAAATTTTGCAATAACATGGCGTGTCAAAGTTTTCCAAGACGTTCGTTTGAAAGAAGAGAAAGGGGATTTTCCGTACCTTCTTCAATCCCCGAGAGAACGAAAGCTATGTCGGACCAGTGCCTGACCGCACACTTTACCTCCAGAAAACGATGAACGAAAAACAGAAGAGTGCATTTGAATCGTGGTATGAAAACAAGAAGGAAAGACGTTCGATAGGCAGCAAGAGATGAAAAACTACTTCGTTGCCGATGTCGATCTACTCCAGGGTGGAATGTTTAGCCATTTCGAAATGGTAACATCGAACGTGTAGAATGGATCCATTTGTGGAGGCCATGACTATCGCCCAAGCGGTCAGCCAAGTATACCGAGAAAAACCTCAGAGACAATACGATCGCTACCGACCCTACCATGGCTACTATAACCATTCACTGAAAGCTCTAAAGTGGTGCGTGGATCAGTCACGGGATGGTATTCGAATTCAGCACGGCACGAAACGGTGTAGAAGGACGATTGCCGGTCATAACATCGATGGTTTTTCACGAAGGGACGGTGTATACGAATTTCATGGTGTACATGGCATGGATGTCCAAAATGCCAGCGCCCGATCGCGCACAAGGTGGTCCCTGGTTCCGATTTGACGATGGAAGACGTCTACAGGAACCAGCAAAAAATCAAACTTTTGAGGAGGACTGGTATGGACGTGGTAGAGATATGGGATGTCGTACGATCACATGTTGAAAGATGATAGTGAGATGAAAGGCTTTTTGTGGATGCGATAGAATATAGACCACCTCTCAAATCTAGAGATGCTTTCTTGGTGGCAGGACCATGCCACGCGCCTCTTTTACGA
>JAODTK010001871.1:0-19828 GCA_026419785.1 Sclerodactyla briareus | reverse complement strand
TTGGCTGTGCCTATTCCTAGCACCCCGCGGTGGTAGTCAGAATAAACTCCAGTAGGTTTTACTTAAAGGCAAGGCCAGTCAAATGAATACCCTTTTTGGTGTTATGTTAAGAGAATAAAAAAACATTCCCATATCATTTGTTCCAGGTTATAGCCTTTTTGGGTTGGGACGATATGGCTTCCTCAAATTTCATATAATTTGGGAATTTGGGGGCAAACTGGCACCCCTTTTTTTTATGATGTCATATCTACCAATTTATAAGGGACCAGGTAAGACATTTTCTTGACCTTTTATTTAAAATTGGTAGATATGACATCAATCATTGTTGCCACTGTTTGCAAAAATTGTTCACTCAGCAGTGATAACTTAATAAATCGTTAAAAATTCTACCTTTATAACCGACATGCTATGAACATGAACACAAATTTGATTAGCATGATTTAATGCACATCATTACATTTAATAATCATGGCTGGACTTGCCCTTTGAGGAACCTAATCAGGTGCTTCCCCCACAAATAAAAATAAAAATTGCAGAATTAGAGGTGTAAGCAATCTTTCACACTCCATTGACGTTGCTCTCCTGCATATTATAGTAGGGTCCATGCACTCATCGCACTGACTTCCCTGTATCGTTAGTCCTTACACAGACACTGCCGCCCGCTGGTCTCTGTACAAACGGCAAGAACTGAGCCACACTGCCAACTGATGAACAGTTTCGCAGAGGCTGCAAAAGATATATCAGAAATTATTTATGATACATGTTGCAAAAATATGTCACATGGGTGAGTTACGTAATGATAGCTTCTCGATGGTTCGTGAAAATTGAATCAGAAGCAATCAAAACAGTCAACAATTACAGCCCTACGGCAACTCAGAGTTAGGAGTCAGTTTGCAATGAACATGCCCGAATGAACAAGAACACCCCCTAGCAACATAAACATAGCCTGAAGAACAGTTGCAATGAAAATCCAGAAATCCAAAAAATTTAAAGATATAGTCACAAACTACACACCAGATTGAATTTCACACCAAAATGGTGTAGCAAAAGAAATCACCAGCAAGAACAAGTTAAGATAGCTATAGACACCTCAATGTTTCAGTGTAAATTGCTAAATGAACCCTCATGTACATCGATCATGTCCATATGTTAGCCCTGCATTACTTCCTGTTGACCCTACAAATTTTGTGAATAGTATTAATGGTATGGAACGAACATAATTGTGGTCATTTTGAGATACAAGGGCACAGCCACTTGTTTGCAGTGGGAGGGAGGGAGGGGAATTCAAAGACACTATAGAGCAACAGTTTAGTTGCTTTTTTCAGAGATCATATGTTGCAGAGGACCCTTCTGACAGTTGGGGTTGAAACCCCCCGAACCCCACTGGTCGCCTCCTTGACCCGTTAAATTCTCAATTTCCTGTGATGTTCATATTGGCATATTAAACAACAACTTGGCAGAATGTGGTCAACCTATTGCACGAATGTGGGGGAATACAGGTCTGCTGGTCACCACCCTCCAGCAGATGTTTAGTTTTGGCTGTTCAGGGTAGTGGGGAGAACTCAATGATCATAACCTAACTTCCGCCTATTAAATTATTGCTGATAGTTGTGATCCGGGATTCAAGTAGTGACTGTTGATGCAGTGTCCGGATTTCTGGCCTCGTTTGTTTACCCTCAATTGAAGGTTGAATGCATGTAGCATGCACACACAACAGGCCCATGGCATCAGGAAATTAGGATGGTATGGGTGACCCTTTCGGCAGTTGGTGAACCACATTCCATGCTTTGCTGGGGGGGGCAGGGGGGGGCAAAACAGGGGGGGTTAAAAGGTGAGAAGTTCCTATCAAGTGCCTCTTCTGCATGACCTTAGGAATGTGGCAGGCCAGAGTCCCACCTAAACAGCTGTCTCTCGCAGAACAAATATCTTGAGCCTCAGATACCAAAAAATTGACCTGCGGGTATGTAATTGCAATGCCTGTATTGGCGATCATTCAGAATTCCTGGCGCATTGTAAATAATTTTGCTCTTGCAGTACCATATGAACTTTCCACGATGGACAATGGCTGCTTGGCCCAAAAGGAACAACCCTAATTCAATCTCTTCTGGAATTCACATTGAAGGTAATTTGCAAGGGTGAAGATGGCTATCATCATGGATTGTCCAAACCCCATCTTTATATTACATTCCTTGCAGTAGTTATAGACCTTCGAACATTGTATTCACTTCGATGTTGTTTTGCGCAATATTGTGCAACATAACATTCTGCCCCCAATATTGTGCAACATAACTTCTTGCAATATTGGCAACATAACATTCGTGTGCATATTGTGGGCAACATACATTCTGTTGCATATTGTGCAACATAACTTCTGCAATGGAGTACCACTCAGAAAATTTTCGTCTGTTTTTTGGTTTTTTGTTTGTATCTTTTTTTTCAAACTGAATGTTAAATTTTTTCTGGAGCTTATACCTTTTTCAAGCCTGGTGTCACTATGATAAGTTAAAAAAAAAAATTATGGTATACCTGCCAAGCACACAGGGTCGAACCTTTCAAGTCCCATCACGGATGCAAGACCTGGATACTGCAACAAATTGTCAGCTGCGAATTCTTACCAGGTAAAACAACGGAATAAGGCATGCCACTTTAGGCACCTTAATGTTGGGGGTGTGGGTACTCACAAGCAGACGGCAACTCGCAATTGCCTACCCCTTGTTGTCACTGCTCCAATCCTTGTGCTGAGCATCCAGCGTGAAGGCAGCATGTATCGTTTTTTGAAATCTTTGGATACCTGACCGGCAATCTAACCTGATCTACTGGTGTAGGCCACGCCTCCAACGTGCCAACCACTCAGTAAAACTAAACTTCCGTTTTTTTTTCCGTATACCTTTTAAATCTGCATGTTACTAGATACGCTGTTGATAGAACAATTGATTACTGTGCCTTTATTACAGGCAGATACACAGTGTCCCGAGTTTTGAGCGGTGGGTCAAATTCCTTCGAACATGCAGAACAACAGATACATAGGGAACTGTTTGAGAGATTGTTTGGGAATACGTCATGAATTTTGTGCATAGAAATTTTTGTGGATTGTGCAATACTCATGAGATCCCCAGCACACAACTTTGAAGACAATAACCTTTGCTATGGGATTCATATGAACGACAGTCTGTTGGAACCAATATTAAAGTTTGTTCGCTGTATTTGTAATATATACCCTTGTATACTTCAATACCCTTCATCAAGTCTATCCTTCCATACGTAGTCAGCTGAATGCTTTCCAGCCTGGATTAATGTAGTAATCGGCGATGCAAGTGGTCATACATTTTATCGGGCCCGAAGAGTTCTCTGTGCAGTTGTCACAGACACCGTATCCTTTAAATGGGTCATAAGTAAAGGCCACAGCTCGCCATGCACCCACAGCCTGCAGCAAAAAAACGTACCAACATGTTTACCATGAACAACGAAACATCATCATTAGGCATCTAAGTCCTCGTCAAATCGGATTGGCCCATTGACATATTGAAACTCACTCATGAGTGCATCATCTCAATTGTAAAGGGCTGGATCACACTCTACTACCATACAATTTTTTTTTGTTTTTTTTCCTATCTAAGAGGTATGTGGTTATAAACTTCATGATTACCAATACACACCACTTCAATATCTTCTCCAAATTAACATATTGAGGTCTCGATGAGCTACTATTCCTCCGTTACATCATATTGCGGAAGCGATGAAATTGGCGCGAAAATCGTTATCTCCCTTGTCCGGTAGTTGAAGGTGCTTCCACATCAGGTGGATTTTTCCAAATTTAATTTATAGTGTAACATGTCAAGGCCTGACTAGTTGACTACCGCGATTTACGCTTTGTCCTCTTATTTTATAACACCTCATTATCATTGAACAATGTTAATACTGACCATCTTTCATTAATCATCCCATCTAATCTGTAGGAGTAGAAACCCTTGATGTTTCAAATAAAATGGCCAAGAGATTGGCCCCAAGATAACATATCCCGTGACCATTAGTCAATTGATTTGTATACTGACTACTGTAGGTATCATGTCATCCAATTCGCCTGTGGAAAAAGTAGCATTTTGTGTATATGACCCTCAAAATTACCATCTTTGCCAAAATGACCCCCAAATTATCCTTGACCAAAATCCCTCATGTGTTGTAGCATGTTCCCGTCCCAATAGAATGACCACTTTTCATATCATCCGAACATCAACCAGTAGGAGGAGAAACATTTTTGTGTATTTTCGGAGAATGGCAAAAAATTTTCCCTCCTAGATAGCGTAGAATGGTGGAATGGTATCAGTGACACTTTACACCAGAAACATCCGGTTCGAATTCCACCAGCGGTCAACCGACTGATTTTCCCCTAGAAGGCTGCACTTGGCAGTTGCGATGGCGAGGTCTTGGTCCTCTCTTCATGAGTTCCGCTGTGGATACAGTGGATTTTCTGTGGTTCTGGAATTTGTTACGGGATATTTGCAATAAGTCCGTCTGTCCGCTGTGGCAGCTCGTTAACTTGAACTTCCGCTCCTCCAGATTCCAGAAAGTGGTCGGGTCCGGGTTCACACTGATATCCTTTCGTATGGGGACGTAAAATTGCGGTCCCTGGAGCAGGTAGGGATTGGTTACAACGACCCTGCCTCGTTATCATCTGAGCACTGTCGAGAAGAGGAGGCCGATGATCGCGCCGGTGGTTCATCCCGCTCATACAGCCAAGGTTCCTAGATGAGCCTTAGTTGGCTTCCTGAACCCGTAGAATCAATCAAATCCAAATCAGATGACCCCCTAACTTGGGTCAACAATGTGACCAAGTGTCATTATGGTCTCTCGATTGGACTTGACAGACCAACAATGGAAGAAATTTTTATAGGTGTGATATGGGCATTTAAAATGTTTTGAAAACATTTGATGAAACTGGAAGCTTCAAATTTGCCCACAGTTAATTCCAACTGTCATGGAGTGATTTTTAACAAACTACAATTTTTTAATGCAAATCTAGACTCTCTCAGAGAAAGATAGATAGATTGGAGTGCAACAGAAATCGCAATTGTCCACTTGCAATGCTACTCTGTGGCCAAAATATTCAACTGACAAGTTTTGACTGGTGGGGTTGCTGCGTGGTTGGCGTTTTGTGCTTTACCTCCTGCCAAAATATAGCGCAGGCATAAAGAATGCACAGGAAAATGGACAGGGACTTGCAGGCAATTTAATTGCCAACCCTACAGTTCCCACAAAATCCTAACGTTGCCTGCGGTACTACGCAAATAACCCAGATGTGTTTACCACTTATAAGGATCACTGACTGACCTTTGCATTTGGTTTGCATTCCGCATTCCCGCAGCGGCCCAGGGCCTGTTGTTGTACACCCGGCAGACACAGTTCACAATGCTTGCCATGGTATTGTGTTTCAACTTGGCACTCAGCCTCGTTCTGTTACAAAATAGGAAGACAAAAAACATGCACATCATTTCACAACAGATTCCAATTATCGTCTAGTCCTTAACCAAAACCTGTACTAACAACAAACAATTGTCCTAGCCAAAATTGCCAATCACCAAGGATTTTGGTGTGCTTCAAATACTGGGCAATGTGAAGGCATGCTCTTGGAAGTTTTTGAGTCATTCGTACATTGTGCAAATACACTTCTCTTGATACAATCCGTAGATGTTTCAACCGAATGGATAAACCAGTGCCGGAGGGGGTCCTGCTGAGAGAGTTACGAGAAGGTTGGAAAGCCAGGGACCAAGACTGTAATTTTTGCTTTGGGAAACCCCTAACCTAGCCTCCGAGGACAACTGGACATTGATAGCCACCTTGTAATAGGTTCCCATGCGAGTGTAATATAATACTTCAACACTATGGCCACTGCACGTCCCCCCTCTATGCAATATAGAGATGGACAAGCAATCCCTAATGGGGAAGGAAATTGCCAGGGAGGGGATTTATTCACAACTCTTTTCAACAAAATATTTACCTACTGATAAGTTCCTCAGGGACGGGGAATATCTGAGCCATGCGTTCAGTATGCCATAACCAAATGAAAGTCACTGAGCTGACACACAACCTGTAGTAACTAACTGGTTGGTGTTTAATGTTGTAAGTTCAGTGTGAGGAAGTGAATGGAAGTGAATACAAGCAGTCTGACTCAGTACTGAACGCCATGCCTGGGGACAAACACAAGTATTGTCTTGGGGGGAACTCGAATGAAGAACTTTTGGAGAACAAAATGTCTCACTGGGTGCAATGCAAACAAATATGACGCGATATAGGCCTTATGACAGCGTTCGAGTGGGATAGCGGTGACATAGCCGAAACTGCTTCTCAAATTAGCAAGATCGCTACACACTTTTGAAGTGCACAGCAGCCCCAGGTTGCCACCCAACAACTATGGACGGTTTCAATTCTTCTCCAACTTGCTAACAAGGTTGTTAGCATATTGTCAATGTGGCTTATAAGCCTGTTCACGGTGCAGGATTAATGCTATGATAATGATATGGGGACAAAGTTCAGTCGGGTAGTAATTGGACGGAATGCACGCACACGCAGCCCAACGTAGGCCGGGGATCTTTCGAACTCCTCTGATGAAAATACATATCATACCAGCAACAAACTTTGCTATTTTCCCCCAACTTCTATCAACATACAAACTAAAACATGGGATGATTGGGGGGTTCATTTTCGAAGAGTAGTCACAGTTTAAAAATAAGCCCATAGGATACAGGTCAATGGCAAAAATCTTGTCTGTACCGACTCTGCTGAGCTGTGAGCAGCGCGCTTGAAACACTGTGAACAGGCTTATTGAAGCATTGAATTCCCCCTACCTATGCACAGCAAGGCTCTTTTGGGAACTGAGATGGGTGATGGGCCAGGCCCCTTGCTCAATGAGAGGAGAGAGCAATCCCCTAGCATCAGACACTTTTTTAATCGTATCAAATGTATCACAAACCATCAACCAACCAAATTACCAAATATTACCTCCAGGGAGTACTCACCCCTCCCAACACTTGCGCATGCCCATAGCACTGCTGGCGCCGATATGCCTCCAATTCAGGAGCCACAGCAAAGTTGTCCCGCCCACCGGTGATGGCCCCTGTCCACCAGGGTCTCCTTAGCCCAGTGAACCGGAAATAGTCAAGACCTTTCCCCTCCTCCCGAGTAGAGGCGGCCTTCCAGCTCACTCACTGGGTTGTAAAGGGCCCTGGACCTTCAAGGAGAGTTTCAGGAGGGTGAATGTTTTGACAACTTTGTTGTCTATTCATTCCACTAAACATACAATGCAGATGGGTTTATACTAAAATGAATTCTGGGGTATACTCAACACCACTAACACAACATGTCATTAGTTACAGGGGCATTGTTGTCTTGTAGCATCGGGCTAAACAAGCGGTGTCACACCCCCTGACCCCGGCCTGAATGCTATTCAGTATCAATAAGTTATATCCCACTGTGATATGTTAATGCAATGATTTCCTGATACTATGTCAGCGATGTTTTTTTTGTCTGTATCTCAGTTTTTGTCTCTGACAGGACAGGAGGACCCCTCCTGTCCAGTATGGTGATCAGGTCATGCTTTCCATCCCCCGAATAATAAAACCGCAAGTTACTGATAAGCCCCTTAATCTCCTGACTTCATTCAAATAGAAGCTTTGATCTGCAGAAGACTGAGATGCAAAATGGTGCGATTGTGAATGGCACAGCTATGATTTAAACGAAACACCATTTAATTTTATGCTCTATTTTTTTTTTATAACCATTAGATGTTTATGCCCCTGGGTCCATCCCTATTAGCTCATCACTTCTGCTGACACTCAGATTAGTATTCTATGCACGATGATAATTGTAACTGTTTAGAACAATAACAAATTGCACTGTCCACATGTTACTGCATGTAATTCATGAGAATTGACTATGTTTGTATCTGCATAGGATTACTCATAACAGGCGACTCCTAAGTAAACTCCAACACTGACACAACCCACAAATGAAATTTTTTACATGGTTTTCCTTCCTCAATATAGGTTCACATGACTATTGGGATATAACTGATATGGGTTTATTTGTGAGATCACTATACCAGCATTCCAAGAGGTCAGAATGAAGAGATTTTCTTCCTGCAAAACGAGTGATGATGAATACTGAGGCAAACTGTTTGATATATATGCCTCGTGCGTAAACCACAAACTCAACCACAAAACTCCTCTAAACACCTGAAGAGTGTGTAGTTTCAAAATGAGCCCAAATAATTAGTGCGCTATGGGGAGATCCTTGGCTGTCCCCTGAACTGTGAAGTGGTGAGTAAAGCGCACGTAGCCCAGAACAGGCTTTATGATTATAGAGTATTGTGAATCCCCGTGTAGGTGCAGCTTAGGCTAAACATAAGGGCTTACGCAAATTGAGATCGAGAGAGAGAATGAGTTTCTCCAAAAAAAAAACGACATAACTACTCAAAGAAACTCGTATGCATAAGTGAAATCAACTGTAGACAGCTTGATCCAAACTGTGATAGAACGATGATTAGTGTCGTAAGACTAAATCTAAGGGTGGAAATTCCCTGACGAATTTCTATCCAAGATGCTCAATTGTAAACGAACTCTTGCAAATGCGATGGCGATGGGTGGCCAACCCGGACTTTTGTGTTATTGCCTGATGGGTGGCTGGTCCAATATGGGTAAGCTGTAATACTGAATGATCAGTTTATATGCCTAATAGAGTATTGTTGAACCCCCCGTCTTAGGTTTCCTGCTGGCTGAAGTATCAGTATCCTGTAGAATATCATTCATACATACTGGGAGGACTACCATGAGGATAGCGATTGTGTATAGAGTGCTGCCTGTTGGAGGGGGGGGGGGAGGGAAGTGTAGTTCCCAATGATCACTGCTGCTCAAACCTAATTTTATATTCCCTGTTGAAACTCATGCTGTGAAAGCATGACTCTCATCAGGAGTGGATGCAGTCGGTGGCGGATACTTATTATTCGGACGACTCGCCGAGCGTAAAATCAGCCTCGTGGGTTTGATTGGCCTGAGGGTCCGTACTCGGATTAACTGATCACGTCCGTATTACAACAGTGGAACAGCGATGGTGTCACCACCCCATGACCCCGGGCATAATTGCTATTCAGTATCAATAAGTTATATCACCACTGTGATAGTTAATGCAATGATTCTGATATATTGTCAAGCGGATGTTTTGTGCTGTATATCAGTTTTTTCTAGGAAGGGACAGAGGAGGGACCCTCTGCAGATGGGATCAGTCAAGCTTTTCCATCCCCCTATAATAAACCAAGTACTGGATAAGCCCCTTAATCTCCTGAATCATCAAATTAGAAAGCTTTGATCTGCAGAAAGGACTGAGATCAAAAGGTGCTATATGTGAATGCATCAACCTATGATTTGAACGAAACAAATTTAAGTTGATGCTCTTATTGTTTTTAGAACCATTAGTATGTTCTGCCCCTGGGGCCATCCCTTATAGCTACATCCGGTCTGCATGAAAATCAGATTAGTATATTCTATGCCAATGATAATTGTAAATGTTTTAGGCAACAATACAAATGGCACTGTACACATGTACTGCAGGTAATGATGAGAGATTACTAGTGTGGATCTGCATAGGATGAATCAGAACAGGCTCTCTACAGTAAAAATCCAACAGCTGACACAAACAAACAGAATGAAATTTTTACAGTTGTTTTGCCTCCTCAATATAGGTTCACAGGACGAGTGGGATATAAAATGTTGTATGGGTTTATGTGTGAGATCACTATACCAAGCATTCAGAGGTCAGATTAACGAGTTTTCTGCAAAACGAGGAATGATATGAATACTGGCAAATGTTGGATAATATGCCTAGTGCTACACCACAAACTGCACCACAAACTACTTCTAAACCATGAAGAGTGGTGATAAGTTTCAAATGAGCCCAAATAAATAGTGCGGCTATGGGGAGAATATTGGCTGTACCCCTGAACGTTGAAGTGGTGAGTTATGAGACGTAAGCCCAGAAACAGGCTTTATGGCTATAGAGTATTGGAATCCCAGTGTTTGGTTAGGTGAGCTTGCTAAACATAAGGGCTTACGCAAATTGAGATCGAAAGAGAGGAGAGAATTGAGTTCTCCAAAAACGACATAATCCGCAAGAAATACTCGGTATGGAATAAGTGAAAAATCAATGTTTAGACAGCTGCATCCAAAGGTTGAGACGATTGATTGTGTCGTAAGACGAATCTAAAAGGGTGTGACATTATGACGAATCTAGCCAAGAAGATGCTAAAGTGTAAAACGAAAGTCTGCAAAATGAGAAGGGCGATGGGGTGGCCAACCCGAAACTTGGGTGTTATTGCCAGATGGGGTTTGCATGGTCCAATATGGGGTAAGCCTGAATACCTGAAATAGACTCAAGCTTTATGCCTTAAAAATAGAGTATTGTGAATCCCGTCTTAGGATGTTGCTGCTGAAGTACGTATAATGAGAATATCATTCAATACATAGTAGGACTACCATGAGGATAGCGATTGTGAATAGAGATGCTGCTGGTGGGAGGGGGGGGGGGAGGGGGAGGTGGTGAAGTGTAGTTCCCAATGATCTTGCTGTCAACCTAAATTTTATCCTGTGAGAAAGCATGCTGGCAAGCATGAGTCTCAGCAGAGGTGGAGGGAAGGAGGGCGGATCCGGGAACGTATCGGACACTCTCCGAGCGTAAAATCAGGCCGCGTGGGTTGGAATCTGGCCTGAGGCCTTAACTCGGGAGTTAGAGTAGTACTGATCGACAGTCGAGTTACACCGTGGATCAGGGGCATGGCGGCATAGTCATTGACACATACTCGGAGATCCACATTGGATCCCACTCTAATTATTGGAAAGTGTTTGTTCAATGCTCATTTTTTCCACATGAGGAAAGTTCTGCAGGTTGAAAGTCCATTCAGGATGACCATGAGGATAGTAATTTTGGACCCCATTGCTTGCCAACAAACACCCATTCAGGGAAGGGCCAAGGACTTGGCTGGTGTCAATATACACTACATGTTAATAGTTTGGGCATCGGCAGCAGGCTTAGAGGGGAGGTGGTTTGATTATTAGAAGCACTTGCAGCTAGGCCTAACACCATATGTCCCTCTTCCCCTTACTCCAAGTTAAAGTCCCAAACCAGAAAGCCAAAGGCTTAGTGATTCCTGACCGTTCTGACAAACCTATAGCCAGACACAGGACAAATGGATGATTGTACTCGATAATTATGGGCGGCTGACGTCTGACAAATGTTTACATTTTCCCAACCAACCAATAGTTCCTGTATTCTGATAAGGAAGCAACACACGCAGATGTCAAGGTGTTTGTTGTTTAGACGTTGACCTCTGGTGACCTGACCCCAAAACAATAGGGCATGTACTCATCATGGGAACACAACTACCAAGAATGAGCGCTCGACCACCAGGTGGGGTCGAGAAGTGATCATGTTCACAAGCCAAAATTGCACCAAAATATTGACGTTCCACAAATTCTCTATTTGGATCACAATTCACCCGGACCTATAGCAAAAACAATAGGGTTTCTTTCTCCTCTTAAGGACGTACACATCACATTTCAACCCAATCAGACCAACCATTAGACTTATCGTGTTTAACAGTTTTCATACTTGACCTCTGGTTGACTTCAGAGGAAATCTGATCCGACCCAAAACAATAGGTTCATTTACTAAATAATGGGGAACACACATTCCAAGTAGCTTATCCATCCCAGGTTGGGGTCGTCGAGTTATTGTGTTCACAAGCCATGCGTCACACACATACACACATGGCATGACTGCATAGATTCCCTCAGACTGGTCAGAACCAAAAAGTGATGATTGAGGTTAAAAGATTCATGATAGTATTTGGTACATTGTGGAAACTGTGCATGAGGGCCTTTCTGAGGTCACAACTCACAAGTTGCCAATTCATGCTGACATAAAAAATAAACAACTATATTACATCCCTCAACATTAGAACAGGATTATCAAAGGAATTGGAAAAAAAGAAAGAAGTTGGTGAATTTAGAGAGTACGGAGATGAGTGAACAATGATCTGAAAAATGCATGGACAAATGGCATATTTATTTTACTTGCTCATTATCAAGCCCCCACGGATGTTGGTTTATCCTTCCAAACGTTTATATAGCATGATCTATTGTGAAAAACGAAATAAATGAATGAAATCAGTGCAGGCAAGTTTCAGTGTGTTACTGTGATTTTTTTAATAAACTGGCTCCCACACTGTGTTGTGTGCCATGCTGTTCATCAAAAGTTATGAAAATATGTAAACCTACTCTTGGAAATTCCGCTAGTACCATCAAACGTGGTGCGGTCCCAGGGTAGTAGTATTTCTCGATGCAGCCACTGACAACATTGCCACCCCCGCCGTCACACCGAATCCGGGAGGAGAGGTGGGCAACCACAGGGCAAACTCTATGAGCCGGCTCCGCCGCCATCATAGGAACGGAGGGGTGATCCAGTCCCTACCAGAATCCTCGTCTTTTCAATGATAAAGGACCGGCCGCAGGCTCGAAAACTACTCGCGTTGTTCTGGAAAATGTGATGTTCCCCCAGGAAAACAGTCAACACTACGTTCCTTGCATCGTTTCGGAATGCCACCAGAAATCGCGCTAAGATGGGACTGTTTGTACTGAGAGCAGACGATATGGTTGCTGGTAGTCATGAGGTCATCGATCCGGATGAGATACGCGTCAGGGATCGCGAAGAGTTGCACAGACTCACATCCTCCGTGATGTTGGTAGCTATAGTGAAGGAAGCACGGAGGGTCGCCGCCGGTGGAACTGGTGCTGAATGACTGCTCCGCGACCTCGGATAGACCAGGTCAGGGGAGGGAGGGAAGAAGGGCCTGTATCACATGCGGCATGTGTGTTAACGGCACAACGCCTTCAAAAACGGCAGATCAGAACAGAAAGAAGCATGGTAACTTCATCACAGATTTGAATGCATTTCTCAAGTGGTAGTACAAGTAGCGTTTCCCCAAGCAATGCGGCTCAGCATGTCTGCAGTAGTACTGAAATATGAAGAGATGAAAATGAACAGTTAGTGACTTTTGTGATCCTTGCCATCATAATTTGACGTTTCCATTCATAAGAGGAATGGATGAAAACATTACACGATATCATATATTATTTTAGGGAAGCTTGGCAATATATAATGCCTTTGTAGCTCAGTTGCCCATCTTTTGATGCAAAAACTGATTCTCCCAGCTGACGTAGGCATGCAGATTTGCCCTCCTGTGTACTAACTTCAACTTGCTACAAAAATGTGACCTGCGTGATCAAGCATATATTAAACACAGGACCCAGTGGGAAGCAAGGGAACCTGTAGGGATCGAGGGCCCGAGGGTCTGTTAATGCTCTGTGGTCTGTACATCCTCTTGTGAGGTTCCGATGCATGCAGATGATGTATGTACATACCGGTAGTAAACAGCATGGGAAGTTTCTAATCTACCTGTTATGCCCCCTGCCCTACCCTGTTTGGTAACCACAATCTCGGGTCAAAGGTTGTGGGTATAGGCTGAAGGGACAATAGGGCGGTACAGGCAAAGTGAAATAAGTTTACACCAATGCTGAAATGCGAGAAAACATTCCACTTGCTTGAGCGATTTAAAATCAAATAAGAAGCCAATGTTCTTGTAATGCCGTACGAATTGTTTCAACAGAATCATTACAATCTATTTCATTTGGAGTCAGGGAATATCTGACTTGATTCAAAGTGGAGAATCAATGATTGAACAAAATTACATACTGTATTATTCTTAGATGCATCCATGTCCTTAGTCCGCATCCTAGCGAGGGGATTGCAAAGAGCATGCTTCTGAGGAGAAAAAAATGGGGTAGCATAACGTAGGGATGACGAGTGTGCAGTTGTTAAGTATTCTGTCAAAGAGTTTTGCAGAACTGGGACTCACAATTTTCGCTGGCCGGAATATGACAATGACCAGATAAAATTGTCAAAAGTTTACTTTCTGCCTTCCGCTCACATTGTTGAGAGGAAATACCCTTATGTACCATTTTCGCCATTGAATTTAAGTTTGGTTTCTATTCAAAATAACAGAAATATCCAGGATTTTCCATGCCTCCCTGGAGAAAAGTTGGGGGCGTGCGCATCCTTGAAAACAGGTGTTTTGGTTAAAACTCTACTGCTTTCAGACTATGAGGTTTTCGGCCAAAGTTTGTAGCCTTGTCAACCCTATACATCAATGAAAAGAGAATATAAACCTCTTTGAGATGCAATCAGGTTATTGTTTTAACCAGAAGCCAAAGGCTTCGTGATCCTGACGTTTCTGTCAGCCCATAGCCAGACAACACAGGAACAAGTGGGAGTTATGCCAGCTCATTATAGGACAACTAACGTTGACAAATTTCCGATCTACCAACAAACTAATAGGTTGCCTGTACCCTTGGTAAGAAGGCACACACTAATTTCAAGGGTTTTCAGACTTTGGCCCTCTGGTGACCTCAGATGAACCTCAGACTGACCCCAAACAATAGGGTTCATATCTAATCATGGGGAAACAAACATACCAAGTATGAGTTCATCCATCCAGGTGGGGTCAATGAGTTATCGTGTTTCACAAGCCAAAATTGGCTAAAATATTGAATTTTCACCCCAAAGTTTCATTTTTCGATCCAAAATTCAATCCTGACCTGAACCAACACAATAGGGTTCTGGTACCGCCCTCAGACAATCTTTACACTTATTCAACTTGATCAGACCAACAATTTGGACTTATCGTGTTAAAACGTTTTCAGATTTGGGAAACTCTTGACATCAGATGACCTCTGACCGACCCCAAAACAATTAGGTCATTGTAATCATCATGGGAAACACACTACCAAGTATGGCTTCATCCATCCGGGGGTGGGGGCGAACGTTAGTTCGAGTTATCGTGTTTAAAGACCCAAAATTGGCCAAAAATCAAATTTCACAATTTTGTTTTTCAACAAAATCACCCCCGACTTGAACCAGAAAATTAGGGTTCCTGTACTTCCCATAGAAGCTATTAACACCTGATTCAACTTGATTCAACAACCATTCTGGACGTATCGTCTTCACAAGGTTATCAGACTTTGGAACCTTGTGACCTCAGAGACCTCTGACCTGACCCCAAAACAATAGGGTCAGTACTCATCATGGGAACACAATACCAAGATGAGCTTCATCATCCAGGGGGGTGATGTTATAGTGTTTACAAGCCAAAATGGCCAAAAATTTGAATTTCACAAATTTTCTATTTTCAGACCAAAATTCACACCCGACCTGATACCAAAAACAATAGGGTAGGGTTCCTGTAAATCCCATAAGAAAGCTATACACTAATTCACTTGATCGACCACCATTCGGACTTATATGTTACAAGGTTTTCAGACTTGACCTCTGGTGACCTCAGAGACCTCTGACCTGGACCCCAAAACAATAGGGTGGTTCATGTGTACTCACAAGGGGAACACACATACCAAGAATGAGCTCATCCATCCAGAGGGGGGTCGAGTTGAGTTATCGTGTTACAAGCCAAAATTGGCCAACATATCGAATTTTTCACAAATTTTCTATTTTTCGACCAGAAATTCACTCCCGACCCCCGAACCAAAAAACAAAAAAAGTTTTTTAGGCTGGATCCGTATCCCCATATAGAAAAGCTATACACATAATTTCAACTTGATCGACCAAACCCTCGAATATCGTGTTACAAGGTTTTAGGATTTGTGACCTCTGGGTGACCTAGAGGACCTAGACCTGACCCCAAAACAATAGGGTCATGTACTTCATCATGGGGAACCACTACCAAGTATGAGTTCATCATTCCATCGGTGGGGTGAGTATCGTGTTTACAAGCCAAAATTGGCCAAATATCAAATTTTCACAATTATATTTTCGACAAAAATTCACTTCCCGACCTGAACCAAAATTACAATGGGTTCTGTACTCCCCTAAGAAAGCGTATACAACCTAAATTTCAACTTGTGATCAGACCAAACATTCTGACGTATCGTTTGTTTACAAGGTTTTCAGACTTGACCTCTGGTGACCCTCAGATGACCTCTGACTCCTGACCCCAGAAAACAATAGGGTTCATGAACGCATTCAGGTTAACAACATAACAGTAGTGAGCTTTCTCCAATCCGGGGGGGGTGGGTGATTTATCGTTGTTTACAAACCAAAATTGGCCAAAGATCGAATTTTCACAAATTTTCTATTTCGACCAAAATTCCTCCCGACTGAAACCAAAAAACAAGAGGGTTGCCTGTACTCCCCATAAGAAAGCTATACACCCATTTCATTTGATCAGACCACACCATTCTGGACTTATCGTGTTACAGGTTTTCCGATGGACCTTGGTGGACCTCAAATGACCTCTGACTGGGACCCCCCCAAAAAACAGATAGGGTTCATGTATCATTCATGGGGAAACAACACATACCAAGTATGAGCTCTGACCTACCCAGACGAAGTTCTCGTGGTTTACCAAGCGGGGCGTCACCACACTCACCATAACACACAGTGGTGAGATTTGATGGGATATGTAGATAGACATATGAAAAATAATACCAAAGGCACATATGGCAATGCATAGGAAAAAACTAGACAAAAATTCCCTTTGCCCTTCCAACATCATGCAATTTGCAAGTGTATTAGCTCATGAATACACAGGTGTATATCTCAATCCAACAACCGTTGCTGCCCCAGTGCTATGCTTTGTTATGTAGTGCTAGCCGGGAGCTGTCAATAAACTTGTACACCTGTTTTTGTTCATAATAAAAAAAACAAATCCTGAGGATTGTGTACACAGTTTAAGTCAATGGGCGTGTTGTGGTGAATTGGCCTATATTTGACTACAATAAAACCTTATTCATTTACTATGCAGACATGAGACGGGTTTGGAAAAAAATCACTGAAATGACTGAAAAATGATGTTGGTGTGATCGCCGTCCTGGGGGAGGGGTCTAATGGGACGGGGTTGTACCCCTTCGAAAAATGCAAAGGGGCGACATGCAAAGGTTGTGCAACAGGATGCTTGAATGGGCCTTGATTATGAGCTTAGGGATTCCTATTTTCCAAGTTTTTGTGTTCAATATAGGAAATTCAGGAATAGGATATCAGTGGTAAAATTGCGAAAGCAGCGATCACTCCCTGCGGTATTCAAGTTTTATTTTCAACTTTGTAAAGAAAGGTTCTAGTTACAATTCTTCTGAACTTAACACTAGTAATAAATAACGCAAATTTAGGACTACATGGTTATCCCAGGATTAGTGCTGCACTACGTGTATGTCAAACTAATTGCTGAATACAGCACAAAAAATAATGATAGGAGAACACAATTTTGCCGTTCTGTGCTTTTCCACTAGCATTCTAGGAGGCTAAAATCTGTCTTATCATCTAGGGGAAGGTTACTTTTTTCACTATTTTTCCAACAAGGATTTTCCAACTTTGACCGGGTGTTGACCTATCAGCTAACTTAAATAATGGGAGCCCAATGGCGGTATGAGCTCCACCATCTAGGTGGGGTCTATGAGCAAGGACGGTTCCGTCTCATACTGACCAATGCTAGATAGAGGGGGGGTATTGGTAAGTATGGAGACAGAACAGAGTGAGGAGAAAGTAGGACAACAGTTCACAAGCTGAAATTGGCAGCATATCATCGTTCTCAGCCGTCTTCATAGGGTTACCTTTGCTCTGATAAGTCACCACACCTAATTCCCAACGCAGCCGGACACACTTAGGGGGCCTTGCACCTGACCCCAAACCAATAGGGCCATGTTGATTTATTATGGGGATAAGGACATACAAAGAAGCCCGAACCCCCCGATCCCACTCCACAAGGTGGGTCAAAGGTTATCTCTCCACAAGCTTAAAATTGGCCAAATTAAAAAAAATGTCAATTTTTCCACAAATTAGGTCTTGATATTGTGCTTAACCAAGACTATGAGCGAGTTTTGCGATAATCTTGACCGACCCCCAAATGAACAAATATGTACTTCATCATGGGAACTCATTATAACAAGAATGAGCTTCATCCATCAGGTCGGGGTTTGAGGACTCATGTTTACAACCCAAACTTGGCCAGACATATCGATTCCCACCATTATTTCTCATGTAACCAAAATTCAACTCAACCTGAATCAAAAAACAATAGGGTGGTTCCTGTAGGTGGGGTCGAGTTACTGGTGTTTACAAGACAAAATTGGGGCAAAATAGGGACTTTTCACAAATTTCTATTTTTGCCAAAAATTCATTCCCAACCTAAGCCAAAACCAAAGGCTTCCTGTAATCCCCATATGTGGCTTCACACCAATTTCAGACTGATTTTGGGACTCAGATGACCTTTGACCTGACCAAAAAACAATAAGGTCATGTACTATCAGGGGGGAACTCAATGCAAAGGTAGAAGCTTATTCATCTAGGTGGGGTGAGTTATTGTGTTTACAAGCCAAAATTGGGCAATTTACCAATTTTTTAAATTTTCTATTTTTTGACCAAAAACAATAGGGTTCAGTCTCACCATAAGGAGCTATACACCAAATTTCACTTGATCAGACCGAATATTCTGGACTTATCGTGTTCACAAGGTGTCGAACCTTAACGTCTGGTGACCTCAGATGGACCTCTGACCTGACCAAAAACAATAGGGTCTATATATCATCATAGGGAACACACTACCAAGTATGAGCTTCATCCATCCAGTGGGTAGAGTTATCTTGTTTATAGCCAAAATTGGGCCAAAATATCGACTGTTCACAAACTTCCTATTCTGACCGAAATTCAACACCGACTGGACCAAACACAATAAGGGTGTTCCTGTACCCCATAAGAAGCTCCACATCAAAATTTAACCTGAATCAGACCAACAATCTGGACTTATGTTATCGTGTCTATAAGGTTTTCAGACTTTTGACCTCTAGTGACCTCGACCTGACCCAAACAATGGGGTTCATATACTCATCATGGAAAACCACTACAAGTAGAGTATGCATTTGCGAACTGTATATGGTTGTGGTACCCACTGTGATGATAGAAATATGGACCGCCAACTTATCAGAGCACTGTAATTATTCACATGTTTAAACTAACAATGGCACCTCGCGCTACCACTGGCCGAACATCGATCACGGCGATGTCGATGAACGTCGATGAATTTGAAGAGTTGTTAGTTGCCCAAATTTCGGAAAATATTCATGGCAAATTGAATTGATATGGCGAAATCCTGATGCGGGGAATTCCACGCAAGTTTTTGGTCCTTATTCAATTTCTCCCAGTGCTTATAAGGTAAGAGGAATTTATGTTTTATTTGAAATGGAAAATCTCTGTAATGAAAACAACCACGTAAAAACTAACGTTGGTCAGTCGGTCCCACACTACTTAAATCACCGGGAATGATCACACAGTCCTTTGAAATTATTCAACATTTATTTCTGACAAGAAAGCAAACTGGGTTATTTTAGATAGAAAATATTTTGATGAAAAGGAATTGTTAATGGGTGAATTTCAATGCTGAACCACGAGGTGGGCGGCCGCCGAAATTGACATAATACTACAAGTGCAGTGATTTTAGCCAGTACCGGTAATTTAGCCAGTACCGGTAATAGTACCTGTGCAAACGGCTGTCGGTACTGCGAGTACAGGTGCCGCGAGTACCGGTGTTGCTAAATTGAATACCGGTAAACCGCGCAACCCTACTATAATCCAAAAATTGGGGCAATGAAGAGTTCAAAAACTTTCTTAACTACAATAATGGGTCTTTTGGGTAAATCAATTGAGATGCAAGCTTGTCAGAAACTAA
>JAODTK010001869.1:0-10588 GCA_026419785.1 Sclerodactyla briareus | reverse complement strand
GTCCCCCCGGAAGACAGTCGCCCAAACCAAAGACTAGGGCACACACCCAAGACCGCACTGGCCCCTAACGAAATTTACGATCCCAAGAATGGGCAGGAAAGAGTGAATTAAATAAGAAAAAAACCCACCCACAACCCCAAAAAGGAAATATAAAATCACTTGATAATGGTTGGAAAAGTGGCAAAAGGTGGCTGAGACAGCAAAATGAGTGAAGCTAGCGATGAGATAACAGTAGCCGTGTGTAATGCTGTGGCAAACACAACCCGAAAGAATTATATACAAAGCCAACCAGTTGGAAAACAGCAGCACCCAGGCATAGGGTGATTACGGAGCTGCGTTGGGGCGAGTAGGGAAAAATACCAAAAGAAAAGGGGGAGAATGGGAAGACGGCTGTGCTGCGTACCACTCTTGGTTCAGCTGTTACCCTTCTGGAGACTTGACTTGAACAGTCATTAGAGAAGCCGTTTGGCCGAAAATGCAATTTGTATTAAGGTCCTAAGGTAAGTGCCTGAAGTAAGTTAGCAGGATTCTACCTTTTTCGCATCGCACTTTATTTAGGAATATTGATATTTACAGGGCCTTCGTTTGCAGAATCAAAACCAGGAGGACATCATAATAGGAGGTTAGATCTTATACATTCGGAGTATGACCTCAAATTATATTTCAACACCAGTGGTATGATGTCGCTGGTTTAGAACATCTGCCTTGATTTGAACTGTACAATAACTATAGGCCTACGCTAACAAGTCACCACAGTAGGGCACAGGCCTAGTGCTATTTTGCACAATATGCTCAATATGGGAGGAGGCGGCCATGTCAGTACAGAAGGGCCATGCATACCGTAGCAAAGGCCCCGCTATAACTGTAGCGAAAGCCTCTCTATCAGAGAGCATTTACCCTTAATATTCACATGCTCATAATTCATATGCAATTCGAAATGTTCCTGAACAACCTTGAATCTCTGCAGTCTTTCTGGGGTTCAGCGCCCCGATGGGCTTGAGAGAGGTCACGGAAGTCATTGGGTATCGAGGTTCAATGACGAGGAGCATTAATCACTGATACCCACGCATCACCGTAACTGTGTCAGGTCATTGAATCTCCCTGTCAGCTTCACTGTTACGAGAAAATGAAAAATGACTTAGCTGGAAAGCTGTTCCACACATACATACCTAAGTGGTAATGGTCAATGAAGATGAAATCCACTACAGTTGGGCAATGAGGTTCATCAGATTACAGGTTAACGGAAAATCAAAAAGATAAATTCCAAGTTAGCGTGGGGGAACCAACCTTGCGGTTTCTTAGAGTGCCACGCAGTAGTGATAAAAATTTAAGCTTCACACTGCATGGATGCACCAATGAATATTGACTTCTTGGGATGGCTTCTCTAGCATAGCAAACAGACAGTCTCTGTTCTCTGTCTTCCAAACTACAATTGAAGCATGAACATCAAAACTTGTTGGGGGAGTGGGGATGGAAGCCAGGAGACACATCCTCTCTACCATTGGCAGCAGGACTACATTGGAGGAATTGAACCCCTCGAATGTGGACTCCTTCAAATGCCTTCTAGCGCATCCAGCTGGCACTTTTCGGTTTTATCCCATTCGCTCCAATCAGGATTTACAGCTTTCTCCATCATTTACCTGTTCCAAAGTACATCAGATAATCAACGTTTGACACTGCCCGTTCTGCCACTTGTATGTTATGTTCTCCTGCCTTGACTCACCAGTAGAACCCTGTAGGGAAGTGGAGATACAGGATAATTCGGTAGGGTACATTCTTGAAAATACAGCTTGAAGGACAACTAAGGACAACTGCAGGCTTGAATACAAACAGGTATGTCGTGTGGAGATGAGAGAATGGAAAACTGTATCTATAGGTCCAAACCCTTAATAGATGTTCCATACAGGTGGAGGTATGCCTCACAGTTTGGATCCATTAAACAGAGAAAATTGGGGGAGGTGAATCGCCCAATTGCGCAATAATCATGACGTCACACTTGGGACAACCCAGGAAGTTATGGCATGTTTTCATTGTTCACCTTGGTGAATTGTAACATTCAGCAAGGAAGTTCGGTTGTTTTCTTCACCAAAGTAAACCATCAACACCTACAAACCAACTACAGCAATCCTCTCTTATAGACTGATTGCTTTTCGAGAAGTGAAAATTATCTGTGAATTTCAATAGAGGACAAAGATTATAAGAGGTTTCAGGGTGTGCAAGGTTGACTTCCACTTACTACATGAAAGATATTCCATACCAAGGAGCCCTAGCAAAGCTGCACAGGAAGATGACATTTTTTTAGCTAACTGATATGAACAGCTGACAAGATGGTACTGACAATGTATTAACAGCAATTGAAATTATTTACCGCCCAAAAGTCTTTACATGTTGCTATTTCCCACTCTATACTCTTGGCACAAATCAGTAATGTAACTCGACCCAGTTAATCATGTGCACACTCCAATGAAAGTAGTACCTTTCATACCACTGTGGTTGTATAAGACAGTGGAGTTCCAAGTGTGCATGCTCACCAACAGCCCGGTAGGGGGAATAGACGGGATTTGGTCAGATTCCCCCCATAGCAATAGCGTAGGCCTTATCTTTAAACTGTCCCCACTATTGAAAAACGCAACCAATTCATTCCCATGTTTTCTGAGTTATTGTTGATAAGTATAGGGGGAAATCTGTAAAGTTTCGTATTGGCAGGATTGAATTTCAGCAGGGGAGTTTTGAAGATCGTCTGCACAGTACGTCTAACGTCAAACTGCTGCATTCCTTATGACCTCTGACACAAAAGCATTATTCATGTCCTTAACTGTAACTCCAACACTGGGCTCATTTTATACAAGGTTCTCAGGCAGGGGGAAGATGTTATCCAGTATTAAGAAAGGACTCTGAGGGTTTATCCTGAATATTACTAACCCTTGGAAAGTATGGGGATATAGTCCCAACTATGCTGTGCAGTCATACCAAATACACAGAATTACCTCACAATTATTGTCATGTAGTGTTGAATGATTCACTGTAACAGAAGCAATAAAGCTTAGTTAGAGATATGTCGCCAGAACTATTTTTCTAGTTATTAGGCTTCTGCAAAAAATTTCAATTTTCTTCAAAATGATACCAAAACCACATGTGCAGGTCTTGTAGCTATCTAAAGTTATGGGGATACAAAATTTGTCCATATAATATGCTAATACATGAAATCATGAAATTACTTTTTATTAATTTGAATTGTCGGCCAGCGAAGGCCACTATTCCAATGAATCAGGCCAATATTGGCCATGCTATCGTAATAACTGAAAAGTTTATAGCAAGCAGAACAAAAAACAATTGATTTAGACAGATTGTCCCTAATGATTTGTGAATCACCCTGATTTTTCCTTCCCCCCACAGTAATTCAAAATGATGTTGATGTGAAGTGGATTAAGTTGTGTGAAAGGAGTTATCCACACTTACTCTCCTGTGAGACCAGACTGGAGTACAGCTTATCTCTATCTTCTTCACTGGCCAGGGCGAGATAAAGGTCCGATCGGTATGAATCCTCGATGCAGTAAATTCTCAAGGACCCTGCCAAAAGATATTGAGAATTAAGAATTGGAGTTCCATGTGATTATTACTGAAACACTGTGACATGAGCACCAAGCAAACATGAACTCTACGGGCCCAACTCCAGAGTCAATTTTGGAACAGAAACGCGAGGAAGGATGAAATTAGGCTGAAAGTGAGCTGAATTAACAAGCTTTCTATTCTTTAATTTTGTTCTGTTTCAAATTTAGTAGGTCTGGAAAACTCAGATGAGGTGAAGTTGGATGCCAACAAACAAGTGACCCTCTAAATTTTGACATACATATATAAATATTATATATATTATTATATAGATAATATATATATAATATATAATAAAAAAAAATACATAATAATCATCCACTTTTTTGCCCCACTTGGAGCTCTGATGCCATCTTGACTGAGTGAAGAAGAGAACCTATGGTTTCTATCTGGGAATGTACAGTAGTAAGTGAAATATCCAATTAACAGGGTTCCTGCAGAGTTTGGGGGACCAATTTCATGGACTTTTTCATGACAAATGAAGGATTCCATACCCGTGCTGGAGTCGAGTCCTCTCAATCGAGTACGAGTTCGAAGGCATCAGTTTCCGAGTCCGCCCAGTCATCGGCTCCGAGTCGAGTTCGAGTCCTCGAGTCCTATGCAAATTTGACCTTACTATCATTGTACAATATTTAGGGCAAAACTATCAAATATTGCTAACGATTGTCATCTTATCGGGCAATTGTTTTGAATGAAGCGGGGATACGGATCGGACAATATTACTGACAATAACAAGAACTTAAAAGAGCTGATGGGCTGTCATACCTCATGCAGAATATCAGAGGGGTCTGATGATTTACCTGATAGCTAGATGTAGTGTACAGGGCAATAAGACTATACAGTACTGGGGTGCAAGAGTTGTCTGTGTATAGGCGGAATACCTGGAGCGTACAGGCCCACATTCCAATGTGAAAAATAAAAAATATTGAAAATTATGAATTTGAAAATCAAGTGGTAAAATACGATTGCCTGCATGAACTATCATTGAAAAGCATAGAGAATGAAATTTGCTCTCTGCCACATTCATCTACTTTTTGTTATGGGAGCTGTCTTCATCGTTGAACCCATTCCTGCCCCCCCCCCTTGTGAATCACTCTTTTAATTCACAATTATCTAGCCTTACCTCACTATTGCATTATATGGGCTGCCACATGAATAAAATGGCTGAACAATATCGTCAAGAGATATCGAAAGTGTTAATGCAAATGCTCGCGGGGGAAAAAGCAATTGCACCCCAATGTATTATAGAGAATTACACTGCCTGCCTGTAACTTCCGTCATGATCTATTCACATTGATTTACCATGTAGGCAGGAAGTAGAATACCCACTGTCAGTTACGATAACAGCATATGAGAAGCACCTGGTTAAGAACGTATCCATAACTACATTGGCATAAGTTTGAGGTGAAGAGCAGGCTCTAATCTTCCCGAAAACTATTTTCCATGGGGTGTGTTAATGTTTGTGTTTATGTATCAGTATATAAACGGAATAATGCTGTAACTTCGGTTCGGTTAGCCGGTTCACCTCATTTGATTCGATTCAAAATTATGGATATTTTTGTTCATGCTGATTTATAATCATTTGTTTTCCTAACAGCAAAACGTTTCGCACAATGTAGAGTTTTTTCGTTTAGCATGTATCTGTTTCTCATAATTGATTAAAGTGACTCGTAAACATGCGAGCCTGTGAGAATATGTTAATTTCCCTCCTGATTAGACATCAGGCTATCGGAAGTACGGGTGGGAACAGTTTCGGCTACTTTTTGGTAGAGCGTTGTGCTATTATTTTGATTGTCTTAATTGTTACATCGTAAAATCAAGTTCTTTATTTGCAAAAATAGAGGACTCGACCAGGACTCGCACCAAAGAAAAAAGTCCCCGGAGAACTGGGCCGATTCCGAGTCTGAGTCCTTCAGCACTGTCCATGACCTCCTCCACGACTCTTGCACATAATTTTCCCCCAACTGAAACATCCAAAAGAGCCAGAGCCCACAACCTGCAACAGCTGTGAGAGAGTGAAACATCACTTCATGAAAATTGGCCATGACTCCCCATGACTCGACAACATTTTCACTGGTTTCAAAACTTACCGGCCGTGATTTTCACATTGATTAAATTCCATTACTTTTCCAGGTCTTCCATGACCGTGGGAACCCTATCTAAACTGCAACACTCCAGCAGGTGGGTACACTCTACTCAGTGCCGAGCCTTCGCTTGGATCATCAGCTGCTTAGCCAGTATCCCCAGCATTCAGGTTTCGTTGTTAGTTTGCCCAGGATCAATTCCATGTTTGGGGTATATTCAGGTTTTCAAATTAACTGCTAGCGATCAGTGTCTGAAACCTGAAATTGTGTAAATGCCCAAGGATTTGGCAGCCATGTTGGTCCCCATTTTGGTTTTTGGCCCAAGCTATCACAGTAACGTCACGTTGGTGTTTCACTATTCTGATACATATATATATATAGTATATATATATATATATATATATTATATATATATATATATTAAATTATATTATGACGAAGGACTAGTATTGTCCGAAAGCTCTGCATCCAAAATATATCGGCTGTTTGTACTCACATTTTTTTCCTAGCTCAATCGTATCCTCGCATCTCATTCGGATCCAGCCATCATATTACGTGCATTGTTGTTTTACAGTTTCCAGCCCATCAGATTTACGTAGAGTTGTTGTTTTACAGTTTTGCCTCTTTTCTATATAGATATACTATATCCACCGTTGTTTTTTATGGTACACTTGCCGAGCATATTATCAAACACATTCAAGCCAGCGAGGATGCAGACCTGGATACTGCACCTATTTTCAGCTTGCGAATCCTCTCACCAGGTACACGGAATAAGCAGTTTGCATGCGCCTACTGAACCGTTCAGGGGATAGATGCGATTCCCTCCTATTGATTCGCCCACTATAGGCTCATTTTTAATCTGTCACCACTATTTGAAGACGCACCAATTCATCCCTGTTTTTCGGATGTATTGTTTGATCCGTCATGGAGAAATCTAGTTTTTGTGTGTTGGCAGGATTTGTATTTTCTGCAGGGGAGTTTCGAAGCTCGTTCTGCCCACTGTGCGTTCAACGTCAAACTGCAGATCGGGGGTCCCCCATGCCTTTTGACACAATATCCTCATCATCTCATTAAACTGTAACTCTGAACTGGCTTAGAGGCCCTGCCTCTTTGCAGTACCTAATGTGGGGGGGGGGTATTCACCCAGACAGCCACTGCAAATTGCCTACCCCTCGTTTGTCCCCTGCTCAATCCCCTTGTGGCTGAGGCATCCAGATAGAAGGCAACAAGTACCGTTTCTTTGTTATGACCTAACCGGGGATCGAACCCTGTCTACCGGGTGGAAGGGTTGACACTCTACCAACTGTGGCAAACTCCCCATCACTTTTTCATCTTTTTAATGGCCATACTTTTCCATGAATTTATCTACCATCAATACGTCTATCTTGGTGAAACTAGCATACCGTAGGCCTATCTTACCCAAATCCCTTAAAACATATTCTTCATAATTTTTGCTGAGATTAATTAGATTAGGGATGCTTATCCACAGGCGGTGTGCCTGAGTGCACAATTTGTGACATCATAATTAAAGATGGAAGGAAAACAAACATTGGGGTCCTGGTATGTGCTGCAGCCGTCTGTCACAGCTATCATCCCTGGCCTATATCGCAATAACAAAGCATATTGGTTTTTAGTGCCAGCCATTGTACGAAAATACCACGTGTAACAATGCGGATTGCATCATCCTCTGTGAACCTGCATGGTTTCGCTGATGTGGGATGCAGTAGGCACACAAGCTTCGGAGAATGGAATCAATGTTCACAATCTGCAGGTAATTTTTGTCATGCCACACTTGGGTGCACCCCTCATATCACATTCCAAACGGGTGACAGAGTATCACTCATATCGCAGTCATCATCAGGGGTAGAGGAACTGACTCTGGGATGTTGTAGGAGGAGTACAAGAGAGGAAAGCGTAGCATTCCAGTTCCAGAGGTGAGAGGTCTTACAATGAAAGACCCCTAAGCGATTCTTCAGAGTAAGGACCCTGATAATAATACTTTTTCAGAGTAGCAAACCCATCCAGAAATCGAGCCCTTCAGATAACTTCCCCCCCCCTCCTGCCCCCCATCCATGGCAGATAAAGACCCATATGTACATGCACACCAGCGTGTACAATGGTTTGGCACATGGTATAGCATCGGCCTTCCCCCCGGGAGACGGGTTTCGATTTCCAGTCGGGTCATATCGAGACATTAAAATGAAACCTGTTGCCTTCCCCTGGGCGCTCAGCAAACAAGGGATTGGAGCAGGGACATTCGAGGGGTAGGCAATTTGCAAGTTGCCGTCTGGCGTGTGATTACCAACCACCCCACAGTTAAGGTACGGCCAGAGGCCTGCCTATTCCCGTGTACCTGGTGATGGATTTGCAGCTGACAACCGGTGCAGTATCCAGGTCGCAAACCCTTGCGGGCCTCGAATAGGAGCGATCGCTCTGCTCGGCAAGTATACATATAAAAAAAATATAAAAAAAGCCAGCTCGCACGAATTGTGGGGAATTTGACTTGTCGGACATACCCCGCCCATCAGCTGACTGCATTGGCGTGTAAGTTGTCGACCTGTGTTTTTGAAGTTTTACATCACTAACTAGCAATCAGTCCCCCCCCGCCTGGACAGCAATAACTGTGCGGAAGATACAGAAGCAAACATAATGTACTGACCACCTTTTTGCTGAGGAACCTCCTCTTGATTCCTTTTGATTCTGTGCCTTGGAACTTCTTACTGGTACCTATAAAAAGAAGAGAAAGTTTGAAATTTATAATCTAACTACCAGACAGTATGGGTGTGTGTGTCTGTGTCTGGCGCAGGTGAACAGCTGCACTGGAGTTCCTATAGTGTTGTGAAGCCATCGGAATGACCAGCAAACTTTACCTAAATATGCTTCAACAATTGCCTGTGGAACCCATTTACCACCAATTAACCCATGTCCAGATCATTATCCTTAGATAAACCTCGCCAATTATGGTGCTTGAGGTGGTCAAAATGGCTTACACTCGCAACATTATTGTGGTTTAAAAATAACCACATGATAATGCACTAATCAGGGGTTAATTCTATATTTGCTCGCTACTCTAAGGGCTAATAATATTGTTGTGGGTTATCCTGTGATCACAAAAAACAAAAAATCGCGGTGGCTGATGATAACCATTGAATAAAGGGACCGGTTGGTAAGAATGGCTCACCACTTCTTCAACTCTAAATGGTTTAACCACATGATAATGCACTAACTCAGGGGTTTGATCTAATATTGTCTTGCTCTCTAGGGCTATGAAATATATTGTTGTGTCGTTATGTACCTAAACAATCGCTCGAACCAATGATAATGGTACCTGAGGTGGTCAAGATTGCTTACCGTGCAACATTATGTGGTTTAAAGTAAAAACCACAGATAATGCACTACCAGATGATGATTCCATTGATGACACTCTTGGCTTTAAATATTGTTGTTCTTATCCTTAGATAAACCTCCGCTTGTCTGATATCACCCCCCCCTGATTAATGGTACCTGAGGTTGTGGTCCAAATGGCTTACCCTCGCACATTATTGTGGTTTAACCACAGATACTGCACTACTCAGGGGTGTATTCTATTGCTGGATTCTCTGGCTTAATATTGTTGTGCATTATCCGTAGCTAAACCTCGCTTGACTGATGATTAACTCATGATTATGGTACCTGACTGTTGGTCAATGCTTACCTCTCAACATTATGAAAGGCTGGGAAGTACAGCCTGGCCGAGGTGACCAGGATGCGACCAGGGTTGACAACAGGTCTATTTTTATCCTCTCGGCCGTGTTTCCTGACTATCTCTCGAATAGGTTGTCCAGGCGGCTGGTATCGAAGGGTACCCGGTTCTGCCTTGAAAAGACTATGCTTGGGCGATCTACGAGAACAAATAGACACATTCTTGCCGTGCGTGCCATGGATGCTACAAGATTTTGTTTTTCTATTAAAAATTGCTGATTTGGGAAAATTGTGAGAGAGGGCTCCCAAGAATCTCCACTACGGTGAGGTAAGATTCATGAAAATGTGATTGACAAGAACATTTCTTCTTACATAAACAATGGGCTGTATAGGTCCTAAACCCCTGCATTACTTATAGCAACAAGCCTAAAATTGACCAAGCCCACATCTTTAGATATTTGTAAATAGGCCAATGGAAATATGACAAGAACATTTTTCCTTAAATAAAACCTGGGATGATTGGGTACTTGTCCCACTGCATGACTTATATTAAAACGACTGAAATTTAAGGCAAGCCATCATCTTAGATATTTTTAATGGCCACGGAAGTTCACAGATGGAATGCATCCACATCCAAACTAGCGAAAAGCTATCAAATATAGAGCTGTACAATCAGGATGCTATTACCCAATTGTTGAATTTATAATAGTTTCCCGATTTTAGGAGCATTGGCTATTAATTTACATGGATCTCTTGTGGTGAGACGACCCTCCGTTTTGTTTTCTTCACATCCTCCATCCACAACATTACCAGCCCTACCCCCCCCCCACCCCTCCCTAGCAACCCTATCCCTAGGACCACAAACATTGTCCCTGTATTTGACCATTGATGCATGGTTCCAACGTATGGTAAATGTTGATGCTCGAGAAAGCTGAGAAGCAGTTGCGAGAAAGTCTTCAGATTTGCAGAAGTTTAGCTCAAATAAACTCTGTGTAGTCTGCATGGAACAACAATGAGACAGTTTCAGTTCAAGAAAATCAGGTTTTCATCAGGCTCAAGTCTACAACGTTGTTAGAATATTTCACAAGGAAACAAGTTGTGACGGTTCAATCAATCATCTATTGCACTGACAGGGGGCTAGTGGGCTATGACAGGTGCACGGGTAATGTTCGAGCAAACGTTGACACATGCGTAATTGAAGGACAACTGCAGGC
>JAODTK010001867.1:0-18671 GCA_026419785.1 Sclerodactyla briareus | reverse complement strand
TGTAAAGTGAAAAAACACCCCCCTCCACACCCAAAACCCCCCCCCCCCCCCCCCCAAACCCAACAGGACAGAACTTGGCCGTAACCGTAGGGATCGAAAAAGCAGAACGAGCCAGTTTAGCATCTCGTCGCGTATAGCGGAGGGATGGCGGGATAACCCCGCGTGAACAGCGAACATGCTGTACCTTTCTAGTTGAGGAGAACATAACAAGCGACAGTGCGCCACAAGGGAAGGTGTTGTCGTTACCTTAACGTCTCGGCTCTGATGCCCAAGGGGCGGTATAAGACACCTCAATAGTCCTTAGTATGAAAGATAAGGCCTAAGAACGCTCATACCCAAGTGTGGAAGTAACGGCCCCAGTGAGAGATAAAAGCCTGCAGGCACCGACCCCGGAGAAAACAAAATCAGTTACGAAAAATTTCGTCTCGAGGCGACGCCAGGCTGATAGCCGTCTGGGACACAGGTTACTCGGTCTAGACTCGGAAAAAAGATGGACAATGACTGAGGAGGAATTCCCAAAGGAATTCCAAAATGGCACTGCAACTCTGACAGTGGCGGGACAAACTAACTGTCGGAGTAATGGACCGAGGGGGTTGCAGTTGCGCTGCCTTCGCTCGCACTTTTGAGTTTTAGCATAAAGCTTGAAGCATATTTAGGGTAATGACGACCGCAGAGAATACTCTTTTTCTGGCGGTCGGATTGTTATCCTTAACAGTATACCCAAGACTCTCAATTTAATTTCAATACGCGCCACCGAATAATCATCAGATATACTTAGGTACCAACACGTACCATGGCAAAGCCGGTAGGCTCTAGATCAGCAAGCTGCGACCACATTATCGCAACAGCCTAGCAAAGTCCAATTTAGACGATGTTCCACAATCAGTAACATTCTGGTTAAGAAACCGACATCTTTTTCTTTTCTTTTCTTTCTATACGGTATTTTTCCCAACCAGGTGACTCATGTATTGTGTGAGACAAAATTATTTTTGTCATACACTAAGGGATAAAAAATAGGAACGCCCGCGAATGTCACCGATAAGGTATTGGTACTGAATACTTGAGCTTCATTGGTAATCCTGAATTGCTTTATATCATGAATATTATAACTTCATCTATAACTGTGTACAAATAGCGGCGTTTGGATCTGACGGAAGGTATACTTGTTGCCCATAATGCGTCTGCATTTGAGGAAGCTTGTGAGATGCAGCTAATGTTAAAGCATACGCATTGCATATCATTCAGGTACACTGAGATGATAACACGAGTCCGTAGATCAGGAACGCTTCAACATGCTGCGCACAGGGAAACAATGGCTTCATTCTAAAGACATTTTATTAATTCAACAGGCCGATCCCGGTCCTAGCGGGAGAGAATGAATTACGCACATAAAATGCACCCCCCCCCCACCTCTCTCCCTTTCTATAACAGATTACAGTAGCAGCGTAGGTAGGACTTGGATTTGATCGGTTGTTGAATGACCTCCATATAAAACAATGAAGATTAGAAAACCATCCTCTTTAGTTGTAATCGAGTTGAAATTGAAGCCACATGAGTAAGCAAGCACACGCTGAAAACAGAACTGTTTTTTTTTTTGCGGGAAGCTGTTATATGAACGTAACAAATAATCAGATTTGATCGAGTGTTAGACCATACTCATCTTATTCTGTCTTTTAGACCCTAGTTGTAGCTACTCCGGCAATTTGTTTGCTTGAGCTTATTGACGCACAGTCAACAAACAGTGGCAGTACTGATTAAGCACATTGTACGAGATTTCCACTTTATCACTCGATTCGATAAATAAACCCCACCCCGTTTGTAGGACGTGTAATAGTTTATATACCCAATAAAATAATTATTGAAGTTTAGTAATTTGATAGTGCCTCGAACCCGATTTACAGTGTACAGTCATTAAATCGAAAGACGGATTTATTACTTGCTATCCTGGTGAAGACCTTGGAGCGGGGCATGAATATATCATTTCGTTCAGATTTCATTGGCTTCATGCAAAAGTAGACAAAGTCTTGTTCCAAATAAGAATGTGAGCCTATAAAACGTGTTTTCCCATACACCGATAACTCCGGGTTATGTAACATCATGTCGGGGTCTGATTGATGTGTTTTAATTCTCATCGGTAGCTAACAATGAATAAGAATGTGAAGGAATGATATATTCTTGCGTCTTTGAAAGAGTTGCGTTGATCGTGTGATTCATCGGTATTTGATAATATAATAGAATAATAATAATAATAATAATAATAATAATAATAATTAATAATAATAAAATAATAATAATAATAATAATGTAACAGTGTATTTCCATATAGGGTGCGCGTTCTCATCAGAAGAATATCCAAAGCTCTTCACACAAAACACAAAATCAACAGGAAGTAATACACACAAAAGGTAAATACACAAATAAGAAACACACTGCGAGAAAAAACACTAAACAATAAAACAGTGGTTACTCAAATGTGAAAGTCTGGGAAGATACTTGCAAATAGGCTTTGAAATGCCTGTGCTCAAATGCGAAAATGAAGGCAACAGATTTCACGAGGTCAGTGCAGAAGACCCCGGAGAATAGTTCTCATCATCAAACATACGTTTAGTCCCTTGACCCTCAACCCTTTGTTCACAAGACGGCAGCCTAACTAGAGGGGGCGTAACAATAACTAGAACTGAACAATGTTGAAAACGAGTTCACCAGCCACAAAGATTATAATATCACGTTTTATATGAGCGGTTTTCACGATATTCCACGACCATGAGAACCGGGCACGCACCCCCACAAGGGGTCTCCCGAAGTTCGGGGTTTTCGATTGCCCAGGGTTCGAGGTTCCCCGTTTTCTTAATACTTGGATTATTCTTAAATGTGATGAGGTCTATGATCCGCGTTTTCGTGTTACGCCTAGTGCACACAGAGGAAATCCACTGTTTCGCGATTCTGGTCTTCCGAGACGCCCATAAAATTAAGAATAAATAAACTATAAGGAAAACGGGGTACATCGAACCCCGGGAACATCGAACCTCGAATTACCCCGGGAACATCGAAACCTCGGAACATCGAACCCCGGGAACATCGAAACCAGGGAACATTGGATATCCCCCGACAAGCGTGAGACGCAGGGTACACCAGGTTCACCCTGGGCCAATGCCGTGTGGGGGTGGAGGTGGGAAAAGGGTGGGAAAATTCGAGATAGAGTCTTGCTCAAATGACACCACCGGAAGACTGATCGACTCTCAAGGATCAGAACTACAAATGGTGACCTTCAGTCACAAGGGCAATACTGACGAAGTAATCCAATGTTCGTGTTTGAAGGACAACCAGGACGAAAGTTGTTTAGCGAACGTTGGATGTATTTCATTATCTATTCCAAATGGCCGCGTAGTTGGTGACGGATGTTGTGCGCTTGAAACATCATTTTTGCATAGGTATCTTCACTCAGATTACGTACGCTAGCGTTTTTTGACATTGTTTTAGTGTTCTGTCATCCCCCCAGGAAAGATCAATGAACCCGGATCGAACGGATTATGCACGCAATGGTGCTAGTCTTCGTATTATCAGAATCTTTTAGAAATGTAACAACAGCCCAAATGAATATGTTTCAGTGAATTATATCAGGGACCTACAACTAGGACTGGAAACCGCCTATCCAACTGTGTAGGCCGGAAAGTGTAACGAATCTTACATCACGTATCACGTGGATGGCCCAGCAGCGCCCTCGGTTGGAGTAGACCTGTCTTGGCGTAACGAGACTAGTTTGTAACAATCCAATTCGTAAGCATGAAAAATCTCAAACCTACATACGCAGGAAAAAAAGTAGCGCCCTTATTTTTATCAATTTCATGTTGGACGCCAAACTTATTACTCATTTTCTTTAAGTACAGCAGTATGTGGAGTTGATCACGTGGTCTATGAGGAAACAGCGCCCTCATAGATAGATTGTTTCCTCGCGAGTTAAGAGTATGGACTAATTGGAATGCCGCAGAGGTAATGGCATCTGCCAATGATATGCCTAGCATGTGGAAAGCTGATACATTTAAAAAATCTAGGAGAAGAGGTAGCATCCTGCAGTTCATCTACCCTTGCAGGAAGTGTAACGTTGCCACAATTCGCAGTAGGCTTGAGAAATAGGAATTGTGAACAGGCAGTGGCAAGTGGCTTTTTGAACTCACAATGATCATGTGTCCCAACTTCAAATTGAGGTAAAGCTAGGCCTTGAACAACACTGAACTGAGCAGAAAAGTTGGGCATCCTTCATTGTGACATAACTAGGCTAGGCATGGCCGGGATAACACAAACTTAAACAGTCAGAAGTAGTAGCCAGTGAAACAAACTGCACGTATCACAAAACTAATATTAATGTCGACTGTCGATCCGGTCCGGGGGGGAGAACTTTTCCCCAACATTGAAACTGGGGGAAGGACGGTGTGCTATGTGCGTAGCCCTTTCACCAATTTGATCGTCCCCCACCCCCCCTCAGCTCAGGCAAATAATCATGAAGTTTTGTTCACCACTGGCCGGGGACCGTTATGCGGGTGCATCACACAAAAAAGCATTACGACAGCCATGCGCTAATTTGTAAACTACCAGACAATGTCTATGGTTTAATATCAAAGTGGATTTTTTTGTTGAAATACCTTTGCCTGGATATTACTGATTCTGTGACAGGTGAATTATTGTGCATGAGTAATTTATATATTTTATCAATAACATGAACAAGGCCTAATGCAACAAGAAGATTGGTGGCGGGGAAGGGCAGGCGTTGAAGGCTGTTGTTGTGGGGAAGTGGTATGTAAATTGTCACTGCTGATCATTAAGACAGGCATCCCATAAATCACATAATAAATCAACTATGCCGCAAATCAATTGTGCTCATGAATTCATGTAAATTGTTCTCTGTTTAGTATCAGTGCAATAAATGCACATTCTGCAGTCTACCATTACATACTTGAAAAGCCGCTGGAGGAAGGGGTAGATGAAAATTAATGGGACTAGTGGGGCTGGGCGGTTAGTGTCTGTTCCTGCTCATGTTAACAGGTGAAAGCATACCCTCGCATGGGATGCAGATGTTGCAAAATCGATTAAGTACATGGTTAATGAATAACTACTCCACAGACATAAACACCAAACATGACACCAGAACCCCCTCCCCTCACCCTACCCTACATACTCACCGTGGATGTGTAGCAATGGCTGCAGCGTCATTCAGCGAGAAACATGATAAGGAATATTAAATCCTGATGACGACGGCTGGGGATGATTAGGTGCTGGACCCATACCTGTACATCAACAGGCTATGCAAGAACACAATAACATGAATAAAGATCCTATCTTATGTTTCAATACAGGGTCACCGACCTTGCTGTAGGCTACTATGACGAGCATATAGAATTTGTTCCGAGGAAATAAAATAATATTGTTTTACCAAGTCTGACCCACAGCACCATTTCTTGCGAGTTATTCATTTTGATAAACACGTCAGGCTAACATAACGTGTAAGATATGTGGTGTTGTTTAAATTTAAGGGACTAAATTTCACTTTGAGGGTGATTTCTCAGTCCTCAAGGGAACGATCATGAAGCAATGCATGACAGATGAATTATGTGGACACTGAATGTTCGCATAACTTTTGTGACACATGGTGATAAGTACTAGGTAGGCCTGATAGATCTCAGGCTGATGCTCTCTTAGTCATTATAGGCTAGGCCTAAAACTTAGGCCGTAGGGCCTCGGCCAGTAACTTTTCACAGTCCAGAGGTTCAAATGTTAACAAACATTTCTAATGCATTACCTATCAAAGTTTAATGGAAGGGAGAGATAGTACAATATCACCAAAAATAGATGTTCAGTGTTTATCATAAACTATACCTTTTCTTAGAGGGGCCATGGAGCTGGATACCGAGGTCGATAATTGCGAGGGCATTCCTATTATGAGCCCGGCACCACATCAATAATGCAAGCAGTTCCCTGCTATTTGAGCGTACGTCTGCATGAGCCGTACATTACATTGCGACACTATCACAAATCATTTCATTTCACAACGAGTGGATTGACCTACCCATTTGAAGAGTCTCCACACATTTTTCTGTTTAATTAAATCAATTTCAGACATTGGAGCCAGGCACCCGAGTCAATAACATGAGATCCAGGCAATTGAAACTGTCCTCGGTTCGCACGTACGGTCTTGAAGTTGTAGCACGCGTAAGAAGCCTGACACAATGAAGAAAGCTTAGCTAAGCCTGAGGCCTAAGGGGGAGAAAACATATGCTTCCTCAACATTTGCATTTCAATCGCTAGACAACTTCCTTACGAAATTAGGTCAGGCGAAGACTGAATAATTGACGCCCTGGGCGACAGGAGCTAAAAAAAGTGACGAGAATCTGACGTTTTGTTACGAAATACTATTTACACCCAAGCTACGGACCTAGGCTTAAGTGCTATCGTGATTGACAATATAAAAGTTACCGTTAGGCTATCGTCCGGTTAAATCCCATATCATGTCATGTTCTTAATTACTAATTATAAATTTCAAATTCGTTCACTTGCCTCGTCGTATGACTATGAAACTAACTGATCTATTCATATTGTAATCCGTATGAAAATTCACACAGTTCCTGACTGTCCGAAGCCAATTTGCCACGTTCGTAGTGCCACCTTTCGGTGCACCGCTAGTGCTCTCGACATATTGGTGTGCGCAAAGGGCAAAAAAAAAAAAAATTTTTCGACTGTGCTGGCGGCATCGTGCGTTTCAGATATGCACAGCTGGCAGGCCATAATCCGATTGCGCAATATATCTGAGCGTTACACTTTTTTCGGCCAGTTTCTTTTCTTGGTCCCTATAAATTCCTTGATTATATATATACAACCCTAGGCCGGCATCAACAAACGGCTATGCTGAGCACGTTTCGTTGGGGAGTAAATTAGCAGTACGCGCGGTTTTGCATTGTCATCAGGACCATGGAGCTATTATTAGGAGGATCTACAACCCAAGCATCCGTTATTGCAAATACAGATTTATTGGCTAATCCCAATCACGTAGCGGACTACTATTTTTGCAATAACATCAGCTGTCAGCAGTAACACAACAAATCGAAACGTTGACCGATTTTGTGCTGCGTGCCTAAGTAAACGCAGACTTTTGGAACGCAAATTAAGGCTGCGTGAGCCTTTGGGAGTTTATGTTTACACGCGCAGGTCTGGCTTTCAGTATAACGCGCTCTTCAGAGGGCGTACGGCATCACGGAATACAAACGAGCGAAACGACGCGGCGCTCGTTGCATTGGAGAACGCCATGTTCACCACGCGCAGAAACCCTCCGGTTTGGGCACGCTGTTTTTATTGCGTCTCCGTGAAGTGCAAGCACGCACGGCCATCTTTTGTGTATGGTCCGCATGCAATTACTTCGATGAACCAACGGCAATAGTTACCCTGATGACTGATTACTGTTAGAGATACAAAGATAGGATCTAGAGATATAGAGATCTCTAATTCGTTTGGATAATTTTGATTTGGGGTTGTAGAATGGGTATAACTACAGCGGTCCACTTTTACTGTTCTAAACAGTCTCGCTTGATTATTAATAACGAACCTCGCTGCGCCTCGTCACGTATTACCTAAATTTAGAGTCTCGACTGTTTATCTCAGTAAAAAGTCTCCCAGTTGCAGTTTATCCCTTAAATAAACCTGCAATGTGAGACTTTTACTGGTGAATAAACAGTCGGACTCTGAATTATGTAAAAAAACGGACGAGGCGAGCCGAGTCGTATAAGCTAAATTCAGAGTCGAGACGGGTTATTGAACCAGTAAAGTCGACCTGCTGTAGATTATTCCAATTCTACAACCCGCAAACAATCAAGAAATGATCTAAACGATTAGAGATATCTATATCTCTAGATCTAATCTTTGTGCTCTAAAACAGTAATACGCCAGCTAGGGTACATTGCGTGGGTTCAATCAAATAAATTGCATGCGTACCAGACACAAAAGATGGCAGTGCGTGCTGTGCGTACTTCCAGGAGAAGTAATACAAACCCACTGCGTGCCAAATCGGAGGGTTCTGCGCGTGAAATATGGCGTTCTCCAATGCAACGAGCGAGCGTCGTTTCGCTCGTTTGTATTACGTTGAGGGCAGTACGCCACGCGGAGAGCGGCGTTATATGAAAGCAGGATTCTGTCGCGTGTAAACATAAATTCCAAAGGCTCACGCAACTTACATTCGCGTTCAAAAAGTACTGCATTGTGTACTTAAAACTCAGCAAATCGAGCAAGTATGATTGTGTGTTACTCTGACTAGTTGACTGTTATTGCAAAAAATTAAAATAGTCCGCTACGTGATTGGATTAGCCAATCAGAATCCTGTTATCGCAATAACGGATGGCTTGGGTTGTAGATATTATTAAACTGGAGAGACAACGCGCCAAATATATTGTAGCCATTTGAAAATGTCCCCAACTCCCGGACGACACGCGTCACCCTCGAGTGCGTTAAAAGGTCTGACCATCTACGTTAGAGCTACTATACGGGGACAATTGACGACAGAATTTCCCTGGAACGGAACCGACACGCGGGAGTACATTTTCGTGCGTAAATTGTTTGATCAAACTTACGGTTTTGTTACTCTTTCGGGACTATTTTCAGGTAGACGCGTTGAAGACAATGGAAAAACTGCGCGTGTATGCCATTTCACACACCGGCGTCAGCCCAGCATAGGGCCGTTAGCGTTGGATGCCGGGCCTAGTCAGACCAAAGCCCTGCAATGCGTACAGAGCGCCATATACAGCAGTGAAGCCACCGTGTAAGGCCCAAACTAAGAGCCATTCAGGCGCCGCCATTTGGACGGTAGTGTTATGGGTGCATGTAATTTAATTTAAAATGACATTTTTTAGGAGCGTCTGTACAAGGGGGGGGGGGCCAGGTAGACAAATGAGTATAACGAGTGTCCGGGGATTTTATGGTGAAAAGGCCGACGTGCAGCGGACGCGTCGGTCCGGGAAGTTCAAAATTTTGGGGCTAATCCCAATATGACCATCAAAAGAAGCCAGGGTTGTTCAACCTTTTGCAAAGGAGGGCCAAGTGGAATGATTATGATGAAGGCAGGGGCCGCATAAACCCTTTTTTTTGCTTGAAAAGTCTAAGCAGGCAAAACGTGATCACGCGTGCCTAGCACAATTATTTATTTTTCTTCATGGTACGTTAAAAACGATGAATAAAGTTCGCAACAAAAATGATGGGTGATGAGCAGAATATTTCGGCGAAACGAACATTTTTTTGTTCGTTCGAATAGATATTTTTTCAGTTTATTGACTCCTAGCTGGCTTTGATATCCACCATACTTGCTGGAATGTGTGTTTGTGATGCTATTTGACATTGGTATTCCTTGAAATACTGCTATCATCTTTGGACATAGGAGGCAGGCTCGAATGCAAAAATTTATCAGGTGTGGCTTCTGAGATTTAGCGAAACTAAGTAGCCCTAACTTTCCCCTTGGGCGAAAAAATGCGCTTCAATGGCCTTTTAGATGCAGAATGGTGCAATGTTTGAGCCGAACAAGCGCAATAAAATGGCTTCAAATTTGCGGAAAAGACTCATTTTTCCAGTTTACAAAACATTCAAACCTTGGAACGGGGGCACTCTGTAGAGCATCTCGGGAGGGCCGGTCGTCGGGCCGGACGGTAGACTCGTGGGGCCGTGAGGTTGGACAACCCTGATCAAGGCAGAAGACCAGAAAATTAGAGAAATCAGGCTTCGATCACTGAAGATTTCAGCTTGCCAAAGTAATTTCTATGTTTTTTTTTTTTATAACAGTTGTCTAAGTAAGTATCTAATTGCATTCAGGAGCAGGTATTTGTTGTTGGGGTGATGGTTGACGGATTATTTGGGGGAATGCCCTCCGATTGAAATAAACTTGACACGCATGTTCGCCCTAACTCCTACTTGGGACCCAGAAAACAGTACTGTATTTCATAACTCGAGAGGGGCCAGATGGTGTATTTCATACAAAAAATTGTCATTTCAAATTTTTCCAGGCAAGTTAGAGGTAAACATATGCATATTTATGTGATTTTTGAACTGTCAGATTCAAACAACAACTTGGTGTATGTACATACCTTCATTTTTCCAGGAGGCTACAATGTGGCATTATTATGCCAAAAAAACATGAGGATGCATTTTGATAATTTTGACGGCCACCTTTGGTCTCTCTGCTGCCCGTGGTTATGGTTTGACCTAACTTTATTTCAAATGCAAATGAGTTTGATATGGTTCCCCACTGATAATCTAATATATACAGGGCAGTTGGGCCCAACGGACATGCCTAGTTTAACTATTACAGCCATACAGCCGAGCAGTAATCATGCTCTCCGTCCGTTCGCCACATTTGCCTATATTAAACTTTCACACACATTGACTGTTTTTAGCTTTTAGTGACCTCGACTCCCCTTTTAAATTTCTCAGGATGAATAAAAAAACCCTACAAACACAAAAACGTTTTAAAAACGGTTTTTAACATGTTTAGCTAATTGTTTCGAAAACGTTTTTGTTGCGTAACACGAAGTTAGGGAATTGTTTTCCAAAACGTTCACAAAAAACGTTTGAAAGAACGTTTTGAAAAACATTCCAAAAATTTCTGAAAGCGTTCTAAAAAGGGTTTGATGGCAAAAAATTGTGCCAAAACGGATTTAAGTTATGTTAGTGGTGTCGAAGTATATTATATTATCGTTTTGTTTCCTAGGGTCTGCTGTAACTCCTGATTTGAAGTAAAATGAAATGATTTCTTGAATATTTTCCCAAAACATTTTTGGGTGGTATGGACAACGTTCCGGAAACATTCGTGTACTCACATAAAAACGTTTCAAAAATCATATGTTTGCTGGGAAGTTTACCTCCATGACAATTCTTCACAATGCCACAAAATTTCAGCATTGGTAGCATTCATGGTGATTGAGGGGACAGACATACAAGCGACCAGACAGGACCACACGACGATGTGACCACTGAGTCTCTCTTAAAATAAAGTTTAGGGGAAAGTGAAAAAGGAACCCCAGGCCTACATGTATTTTGTAGGGCATCTTTAGGGTATTTGTCTGAAGTTATATTAGAACACAAAGTCTTGACTTGAGATTCATTCCCTAAAAAAAAATAAATCTGGTGTTGAAGTTCGCTGAAAAGTTAAGCCTTGTCCCAACTGCGGACCCTAGCGTTCACTGATCTTCATTTAATCTCGGTGAGAAACGGAATTGTCTCCACTATCAATCAGGGATTATATGATGCCACTTATGCTATAGCAGTGTTGTAGTCGAGGGCCGCTGCATCGATGCCAAGGCCGCACCCCCGAGCAAGAGCCGCACCTTGAGGAGAGCCACACCTTCCAAGGCCGAGGACGGGAAACATATTTATAACAGAATAAAAATTTAAAAAAGTACAAGGGAGTTTGAATACATGAATAATTTGTTTTGTGTTTTCCCATGGCAGAGCTTAGTCATTAGAGCTAGTCATGTATCTCAAATGGATTACTGCTATAGCTTACTGAATGGAGCCCAGCCAACCAAAGTGGAGGCTCCAAGTGATTGATACAATATAGAGCTGCCCGTATTATTACAAGGGTTGAGTTCACGATATCATATCTCACCCGGTCAAGGGCCAAAGTTTATATATCAGTATTTGCTTCAATTCAGATACTAATCCATGACAGCTTTCAAGAACCACACAGCAACCATACTTCACCCACGAGAGACCAAATATAGCTGCATCTCCTCCAAGCAAAATGATCAGTTTGAGGGATGAGAACCCAAGAATTGATGGAACCACAAGCAAGTGGTTCCCCAGCCCCGATCCACTGTCAGTGGGCAGGATCCAGTAGCGGCCCAAGGGAAACAATGATCAACAAAAGACTCTGGTTGACATTAAGCGAAAATAGTGCCCCTCCTGTTTTCTCAGAGGCTTGGGACTCCAAGCACTCACGAATTGGAATTGAAAATGTGCTATTTTGTCCTTGTTACATGGTAGTGACAAACCTGAACAATATGAAAGGACATTCAGTATGGACATCAGCAATTACAATAGGAGTGCTGGGCCAGGTTACACTATCTTCACCACTTTTAAAAACACCTGTGTGGTAGTAGAATAGGCATCCAGGTTATGACAACCCTCCGTGCTTGTGATACAAAAAATAAGTCGGTGGAAAACAGGAATATTAATGAAAAGGAATGCAGTAGGTAAGCTCTGGTTATCCATGGCACTCGATCAATAGTCTGTTGCGTGCTATATATTTTTCTGAACAGTGATTATATATATATTATATATATATATATACTATACATAGAGCAGAGGAATAGTGCTACCGTTCGAAAGTCAACTTACCGACTTTACAGTACAATTACACTCTGGGCCTGGTTAATATTTTTTTCTAAACTAGAACACAGTAGTAGTAGTAGGCCTAAATGCTGAACCTTCACCAATCTCATCAACACAAACTGTTACCCCAAATCTCACTAGCACCTGAAGCTTGACCTTGTTTTTTTCTCTCCAAATCCATTTATCTAGTCTTAAAATTACTGAAAAAAATGAAAAGCAGAGAAAGGCTTATGAATCGAGGCTGCAACCATGATTTGTGCAATATCCTGTCTTGACTCCGCATTCAAGATAAATCAGATATCACGATTATATAGTAGACCACTGGGGCTACCGTATATAACCACAAACAATCATAGCAACAGCGCAGTAACACAACACATTCAGTCCAAATGCGGATTGTATAAGGTGAATACTGCCAATCTTCATTCCAATTAACTCAGAATATTTCTTCTCATGCATGATTGAAAGATTAATTACTTCTCTATGTGCTGGTTGATTTAATTACCCACAGAATACCAGGGCTTTCATGACCATTCTCATTGTTTGTAGCCGATGGATCTGTGACCTTCAGCGTAGTTGAATATTTGTTGCACTACACCACAATTACAAATTGACGTTAGGTACGCCATTTTGCCAGTGCAGACGATCTCACTTTCCAACTTTCCGATGATACGTCGTCCCGCATTTTTCTCTATCAAGATCTGCCGATTCGCCTGTACAACCTGCGATGGCCATCTCAATAGGCAGTTGCACAGTTATAATGAGCTAGAGTATCTAGAGTATTGAATATATGGGTTGCATTTTGTCAAATAACTTGAAATAAGTGTCAATATTGATATGACTGGTGGCTTTCGTAATCGCCCAGCGCTATGTAATATTCGTACTGCTTAAGGAGGTTTGGGTAACACTCCCTGAACTGTTGACACTTGCTCTCACCTATTACCAGTGTGACAACAAGGGGGAAGCAACGACGGTAAAAGATGGCCCTTAAAAAGCGATTTACAGATAAAGATACACAAGCTGAATGTGTTTTAATACGTTATACTATAGCTTGCCTACCCGCATTCCGTGTTGTAGTGTCTGTTTCCAAGATGGCGGATTTTCAAATTGCCTTCATGTATTGCTTGCGTTGCCTCTTTCCCAAGTTAATATAATTAATAGCTCCATGCTTCAGACGCGCGTACCTAAAAATGTCCGAAGCGTAACACTAACGTAGTTGATTCAAACGATTTAATGCACTAAAAGTAGTCCCCGTGTCAGTCCGTGTCCAGGGAAAATCCGCCTCCAATGTGGTCCCCGGTTAGAATAGCGCATACCGTAGATGATCAACCAAGCCCCGCGACCGCTGTACTGAAGCACCTATACCCAAAACCGAAGTCGTGGGAACCCTGTTGCTATCCTGTGACAGCGCCCTCAAATATATAGTGCTAAAGTGACATGTGATTCGGGCGACATGGTTTCCATTTCGTCAGAGATAGAATTGTTCAGTTTGACAGCCTCCTTTAATTCGAGCTTCACATTCTTAAGCTCTAGTTCACTCGTAATGTCATATTTTACGCCTGATGGTGAATTCTGCCAACCGCCATCGATTCGTATCCCGAATTATCATGTTTTCTAGCTTCCGTAATAGATCTTGTTTTCCCGCGTTTTTCTGAGGAAACAGGGTAACCACCACTGAAGATGTTTGCAGAATCTTGCACCTATGATATACCATCTTACTATGGAGCAACGACGTTATTTTCGGGGGTCTATGGTCGAAGAAATTTCGCGGAATAGGAGTAAACAAACCGACGGTGTTTTACGCATGGGCTATTATATACGGACCGAGGACCATCATCAGAGCGCGTATTGTGTGTCCTTGTTAATGTTCCCGTCAGAGAACACAACGCAAAGTGAGGAGGAGACACTATTGTGTGTAGCATCGTAAAACATTCAGTTTGTTTACTCTCTATCTGCGATTTTCCTCGACCATAGACCACCGAAAATACCTTTGTTGCCCCATCGTAAGTAAAGTTGGTATATCATTGTGCAAGATTCTGCAACAAAACTTTAGTGAGGGTTCCCTGTTCAGAAAACGCGGGGAAATCAGCGATCTAATACGGGAAGACAGAAACAACCCATGATTAAAATTCGGGAAATACGAATCGATGGCGTCTGGCAGAAACAAAATTCTGGGCGTAAGGTACGACAACACGGAGTGTACTAGAGCTATATGGAGCTCGAATCATAGGAGGCTGTTAAACGGAAAATATTCTAATCTTACGACGAAATGCGAATCTCGTCGCCTGAATGCCATGTCACGATAACGCCACTGTTAGGTGAGGGCGCTGTTAGGGTATAGCAAACGGCTTCACACTGACTTCTGTTGTGTATAAGAGCTTCAGTACAGCATGCGGGGCTTGGTTTTTTACGATTGTTACACGCAATACGGTGCCGATGCACTTCGAGTTGTGTTCTTGACGGAAATTTGGACAGGGGCCCACAATACACGCCTGATGTCCTTCCAGTTAATATAATAGCCTCCATGGATCAAAACACTTGACGCACATGATATGGTGATCGGTGTCAGTCCGGGTGTGGGGGAAATTTGCAATTGACTTCAATATAGTTGCACGCGTTGCCTCTCCAGTAATATAATAGCTCCATGATACAAACCCGTCTCACATGAGTGAGCAGCGACCCACTGTCAACTTGGACGTCATTTTCACACGGTCTTGAAATAGAATTACCGTGGTATGCATTCTCTCTCGCCCATGTCTTTTCTATTCGAGTTATCCCCTACTTGCTTGCAGGTAAAAGACGGAGTTTGTTTTAGGGAGATTGAGTAGCCATATGGTCCGGGTCGGCTCTCTAAATATTATCTACTATAATTCTACCCTGTTGCGGGAGCGAGCGTTCAACTGGCTTCGTGCCTTACATAAATTCTGGGGGTCTTCATTGATGATTCGATATGTTCTGGGCGGGCCAAAGAATCATATGATTACTGTGTAGAGGGTTTATGTCGGCAAAACGTTCATGAAATTTCGTGGGATCACGAACACGTAGCCCAAACTTCGGTCTGTGTATTTCTGTGACTGATGAGTTGAGTAGGATTCGTAGGGCTATCTTGACTAGAAACCAATGCCAAATTAACACATGACCTACGATGTTCGAAATGAAAATTTCCGAATAATTTAAACACCTCCTGTCGCTGTCAAGTTTCAACCTTCATGACTCGGAACAAACACGACTAACCGAGTGGTGGACACTGTTAGTAGAGCGCGGCCTTCAACCCGGGAGATCGGGGTTCAATTCCCGGTAGGGTCATACCCAAGACTTGAAAAATGGTACCTGTGAGGGGGCTCGCACAAGGGGGTGGAAGAAGGGACAAACAAGGGGTAGGCCAATGCAAGTTGTTGTATGCGTGGGGATAGCCCTTCCCTTTCTCATTTGTTGTTGAATAGACCTAGATGTCCAGCGTGCAGTGCGCTGTGGCTGGTTCTCTCATGGCTCGATTTTTCCAGGAAAGGGAACAGCTATTGTGGTTCAGGGTCAGAGGTCGAAGTCTGGAAAGGCTTGTAGCATGACAATGTGCAACAGAATAATGTAGAGAGCTTCCACACTTGGCATGAGGAGTTGCTATATGGAGTAGATATTCTTACTGATTTGTGGGGTCAGGACCAATGTCACCCAAGGTCAACTGAGGTCAGAGTGTGAAAGCTGTTAACAAGATTATGTGCAACAGAAGGTTGTAGGGAGCTGATACTTGGCATGGAGGGTTGCTATGTGGAGTTTGGGGGGTCGATCCTTATGTTTTTTTCGTGGTGAGGCGAACCAGGTCAACAGAGGTATAGAATGAGTCTAAAAACTGAAGAAAAAAAAACTGAGTAAACACGATAACTTTCCAACGTGAAGATGGCGAGGGTCATACACGACATGTAGGTTTGTCATGTGAAGTAATTCAGCAGTTGTTAATTCAGAAATCCACCTGAGGTCAACAGCAGTCGGATTTCCCTGTGAACCCAATGACTGTCTAACACAAAAAAAAAAAAGTTCGCTACTGAGAAAAAAATGATATGGTTACATATGCAGGTGAGTTGGGCATTGGAGTAGTAGATACCCCCTATGCTGTTGGCATCAGGCTTGATGCACTCGTAAACGTCATTAGTGGTACAAGTTATGGAAGACTCGCGAAACGTGATAAATGTTTTTAATACAAACTGTGGATGGCTCATCAATATATGTTAGGCATGGGATCACTACGCTTCTCTATACTAGTGTGTTGCTACTACACGAGTCGTGATTCTTTTCGACAAGATCCAGTTTTTCCATCGAATAAACAATACGATGTGAAAAACAACCATACTATCATTCCAACAACTAGGTTTTCCTGTGAAAATCAACCTGGTCGAAACCAGATTCACCAGAAATTTTTAGTTATGAGCTTTAAACTCCCCGTTTTCGCATGAATTTGCTGACGTCTAAAGCTATAAAAAAGCAATTACGGAGTGAGGAGGCATTGTCAGTTGTGTATTCCCATGGGACTAGCGAATCAATTCGTTGATTCGCCGCGAATAGAATATTCCCTAAATATCAACGCCAAAAATTATTCTAATTTATTTTCAACCCCGACCAATCCTATACACCCAAACTCGACTATCATGAACGTAACGCACAACAACGGGCTTACCTTTTTTCCTCACTGTTCAGAGTAGATGTTTTACAAAGATGTTGTTCATGAAAATGTTGCAGTAGATGGGTCTAGGGGCCCTATATTGCATTTATTGGCCAATAGGGAGGGTGAGGCTTTAGATGAGGGTGCACTCCCTTGAGTTCCGACATCTACCCCCCCCCCACCCCACCTTGACAAATCTCTCGGACGCCACTGCACAACGGCGACTACAATCTGCTTGGATATAAATAAGAGTTCGTGGGTATTTCATCCTCAGCTTATATCTCTCTAGGGTTTGCCCCGGTTATTTCATGAAGATTGGAAGCCATCTGATCCGGGTCGGCTCTGGTACTATAGTTGCTCCAGCAGAAGCGGAGCAGTCAGATGTCTCGTCCGTCATAATTTGAGGTTATTGTATCATTACATTATTAATTATGATATGTACCAGGCTGGGGCAATGATATAATGCTGTGAGCGTTTATGAAGTAAACACCGTGAACTTTCACGGGAACACAGAAGTTTAGTACATGATGGTGGCGCTATGCTTGAAATAGGGAAGAAAATTAATATGATAAGAACGACCACCACTGCGAGATTATAGTCAGTGTATAGATTTTAGACAGTCTTTGTTGCGGATATATAGTTCAAGAAGCCACCGATGTCTGCCCCACCTCCCGTGGGCCGTTCGTACCCACACCTGGTCGAAACTTGGCAGGTGGTGAAGCTCGCCACGGGCCAGGGCGAGTTGCGTTCCCGTTGCGCGGTGTGTGCATAGATTTCAGTTATAATATTTGATAAAATAGCTCAGGTATAGTACAGTCTTGATTGTGATATTGATCGAATTATTGCAAAAAAAATGGAGTCATACAACAGTTATTGTTCAAATGGCAATAAACCTTCGATTCTTCCGACCCCCCCCCCCCCCTCCCGCATCCCAACCACTCCGACTAAAAATAACTCCCTAACCAAACACCCTTCACCCTCTGTAACTTCATTACCTACAACAACATAGTAAAATTGAGATGTAGGTTTACTGGGTATGCTTTGAAGAATATAAAAAGACTCTGGTAGCACTATTACCACTGAACTGCTTACTAGGGATGAGCAAGCACCTGCAAAATAGTTTATTAAGGTAAGTTCCTGGACATGGCAACATTACCACCTACGTTAGATCCAATCCTCCAATATGCATGTTAATGCATTTATTCCCGAATTAGCCGAGGTGCCCGAGTCTCTCCTGAAGAGATCTCTCAACGCGCTCGATATACACAGCCATTGATTCATCCGACGGAGAGGACAGATAGGGGTGAATGCTTTGGTTACAGAGGGCGCTGAATTTTATGCAGTGTTTTCAAAAGGTGGGCCTATATAGTACAGCGCTTGACAAACTTCGTAGGTCTAGATTGCAGCTTGCAGCCTATTAATCAATAGTGTACTATTCGTCTTAATCTTAGGGAAATGTTTCCTGTGTTTTCGCGGAACTTGACGAGTCTGAAACGCGGATTTTTGACGAGATTATGGCAACTGTCATGCAAGGCATTTACGCATAGTTATAACATTCGTTAGGAGATATAATTCCCAGAGGAATCAATCCATTGAGAGGAATGCTCTCAGTCACGGTGGTTGAACAAACGTTTACTCAGTTGGGAACTTTGGTAGCCGGTAT